>PVKE010004700.1:0-20389 GCA_004027555.1 Craseonycteris thonglongyai
GATTTTTTTCCGGACAGCCCTCGGGTAGTGTGTGCTAAGTAAATGTTAGCCACTGCGCCTAAGGGCAAGGGCTCAGGGAAAGAGGGACCAGAGAAAGGAAAAAGAGATACACAGAGAAACGCCAAGAGAAGGAGAAAGGGGAAGCCGGGATGGCTCAGTGGGTTAAGCGCTCGCTTTGCAGCCCCGGAGCCTGAGGATCGAGTCCCGGCTCCGGCCCTGTTAGACCCACATGCTGGGCTGGGGTGTGCCCCCAGTTCAGTTCTTGCCGGGCCCATGCGGGAGGCTCCCGGCCCAGTTCCTGCCCTGCACAGCCCTGTGCCCACTTGTGGAGTGAAACTATATGGAAAACTAATGCTGTCAACTATGGAGACCGCTCTGGGCCCTCCCCCTTCTCTCTGTCTCTGTCTGTGTCTCTGTCAAAAACAGTAAAAACAAATCTTTAAGAGAAGGAGAAGGGGGGAGGGAAGCAAGAGGGCAGAGAGGAATGTGGGGCCCATGGGGTGCTAGCCTTGTTCACTGCCAGGCTGCTCAGGGCTCCGGTTCCTGCTCTTCCTGCCCCCAGGCAATCTCCCGCATTCGGAGGAAGTCTGCTTCCACCTCCTTCCCCCAGCGGTTGCCATGGTGATGGAAACCTGGCCCCAGTGGAAGGTTCTCTGCTTGGCTGTGAGCCTGTAGCGCCCTGCCTCCCGCCTGCCCGCCTGCGCGTGGGCAGCCACGCCCGCGTCCTGCCTCTCCGAGGGGACCCAGCCCTCTGCCCAGCGTCCAGGCTGGCGTGGCTGGCACTACGGACCCTCAGAGAACATCTAGTCCATTCCACTTTACAGCTGGGTCGTGGGGCCCCCAAGGTGGCTCGTCCAAGGTGGCACAGGCCTCCTGACTCCCCGGGGTCCTCTCTGCGGCTCCGGGGCACACGAGGGCGTCATGGACAGACGAGCTGCATGGCAGGCCAGCCCCAGAGGACAGGCCAGCCGCTGAGAGCCGGGGGTGGGCGCCGCCGGCTGCCTCTGCGCCCCCCAGACACGGTGCTGTGTTTGCTCTCCTCTCAACAGCCCCAACTTTCAGCCAAAGTGTGCAGGTCACAAAGTTAGCCTTTCAGCCACCCCCTGGCCTTCCCTGACAGGGTCGCTGCCCCATCTTGGCTGAGGCTCGCCTCCGCCCACCCCCAGCCCACTGCGCCTTCGTTCCCAGCAGGAGGCCCACTGGCTTACCCGGGACTCCTCACCTGGCACATTCGCAGCTCCTTCGGTGTGGTTTTTCTTCTAGGGCCCCCACTTTATCAAAGCCGTCATTCCTTCAGCAAACAGCCTTTGCTGAGCACCTATGTTTCCATCAGAGCTTCTCGGAACCAGGCTCTGACTGCAGAGAAGCAGACATGAACGTGTGTGGCGGATATGTGAGCGTCCCCCCCAGTGACAACTGGCTCTAGCACCGGGCTCACAGTCCCCACCACTTGGAACCCTGTTCGCGAAGGTCCCCAGGTTAGTGACAATGGAATTGACCCCATGACCCATTGGCAGGTGGGATGTGCTCTGACCACTGACTGACCAGACTGAGGTAAGGCTGGGCCACACCACACCTACCCCCACGGCCCAGGGGACTTGACTGTCCAGGCATTTGGGTGTCTCTTGTGGTTGCTGCTGAGCATCCGGCTCTTAGGAAGCAGGGGGGAGGGGTCGTCTGGGCCACACAACTCCCTCCCCCACATTCCATAGAACCTCATCAGGAACAGGACCTGTGAGCTGGTTCAGGACCACGGAGAGCAGCCCAGAGCCCTTCCTACCCCCGTTTTGATCTTCCTGATCCTGAGAGGCCCAGACCTGAGCCGCAGAAGAGCAGGTCTGTGGGGGATTGGGGACCACCAGGTTGGGGTGGAGGAAGGAGACTTTGGGCGGCTGGTTGAGGCCCAGGGTACTGGCTGTCACCTCTCCAAGCGGGTGAAGGCTGCAGTCACACACCCGAGGGGAGCCTGGGGAACAAGTCCTAGGCCGGGAGCCCCAGAACCCTGCTGGCTACAAGGACAGCAGCAGGACCATCCAGACAAGGGGCTCTCAACCCGTTCAAGTCCAAAATCCTGTTGAGGATCTGATGAATAATAAAGAGCAACTTTAGAAGCATAACAAGATGGATAAGTCAATTATATAGGATGTCGGAAGGTGATACATACTGTGAGAAAAAGACCTCTCCCCCCAAGAAAACCCCCACGTGACCCTAAGGTTTTGGTATAATGCAGGGGGATTTTAGCCCAGCCTGAGCCCTGCAGGGACTGAGGTAAGAGACAGTCCCCTCATGGGAGGTGGGAGAGAAGCTGAGCTGAATCTGCCGGGACCCCCAGGACCCCTGCTCCCTGACCAGCTGCTGGGGGTGTTTCCAGGCCCCTTGCCCCTGACTTACTTGCAGCCCACCTCCCCCTCATGATGTTTATTAACGGGGCACCAATGTTGGAGCTGTCACTGTTCTAGAAGTTTGTCCCAGCAAAATTCACTCTCATCACTTACGTGTTAGGGGTACAGCAGAGCAGGAGACAGACGAAGAGCTTATAACTGAACGTAACAGCGAGCAGAAAACGCAAAGCCAGTGCCCCAGAGAGTTTATCACCTAGTGAATAAAGACAGATAATACATAATAAAGTAACAGAATTATATTCTACATTAAAAGTGGTAGGTGCTATGGGAAAGAAAGAAGAAGAAAACCTGACAGGGTCAGTGGGGTTAGAAGCATGTGGGATGTGCTGGGAAGGAAAGGAAGTTGCCTTTTCATGTTGGAGGTCAGAGCAGGGCTCCCTGAGAAGGTGACTCTTGAGCAAAGACCAGAAGGAAGGAGGTGAGGGCCATGGCCGCGGCCTCACAGACGTGTCAGGGAAGGGGCTCCAGGCCCAGGGGCGGCCAGTGCAGAGGACGTGGGCAGGGCACTGTGCCTAGTGTGTTGGTGAAATAACAAGGAGCAGCAGGGGAGGAGGTGAGAGAAGACGTGGGGGCCCGGCTGTGGGGGGCCATTGTAAAGGCCTGCTTCTGCTGTAAGTGGGGTGGGAGCCAAGGCAGGCTTTTGTGCAGAGAAAGAAAATGCCCTGACGTGTTTAGAAGGAGCTGTAGATACAGGGGATTGGCTGGGGGTGGCGGTGGGGGGTCTGCAGATACCCAGACGGGAGAGGATGGTCGCTGGCACCAGGGCGATGGAACAAACCGGTCAGATTCTGGGTAGATTCTGAAGGTAGAACCCACAGGATTTGCAGACGGATCAAATGCGTGAGGGAAGAGAAGGAGAGCAGTCAGGGAGAACTCGGGAGTCTTGGTCTGAGCAACTGGATGGACAGTTCCCATCAGCTGAGATGGGGAAAGCTGTGGGAAGGGCAGGTTTCGGGGGACAGACAAGAGCTCAGTCTCGGACGTGTTCTTTGCGAGACGTCCATCGGACATCCTCGTGGAGACGCTGAGGAGGTGTTTGGAGACGCGACAGGCCCTTCATCGGAGCTGCCACATGGCCTCCACACAGGCCCCACCGCTGCTCACATGCTCTCGCTGCCCGCCCGGATGCGCCCCGGTGTCTGAACAGTCCTGACCGAGAGACGTTCTCCCTACACGGAGCAGAGTATTCAGTCTCAGGAGTGTCAGGATCAGAGAGACAAATGCAGATCAGAGACACTGTGGCCCATGAGCGTAAGAGCGAGCGAGGCGGAGGGAAGATGTGTGGGTTCCTGCGTCTCCCTAGTGTCCGACCGCAGTCCTTCCTGGGACCAGGTTTCCTGAGACACGTGGGGCTCCCTCCCAAAGTCCCTTTTCTCTCACGTCGGCTGCCGTGGGCTCTGCTCCTGCCCCCAGCAGCCCCTGCCCAGCCAAGCCAAGTGCTGACAGAGGGGCTTGAGGATTCAGTGAGAGACTGTCAGATGCATAACCTGGTGTCTGGTGCAGAGAAGGTGCTGGGTGCAGTCAGGTGATCACCTGTGAGAGACACTTGTGGGTGTTCCAGGAGCTGATCCAGCCAGCAGGCCCTTGAGTCAAGCGTGGGTAGGAATTGACCAGGTGAAACGAGGGGAAAAGGGATTCAAGAATCCCCAGCAGTTCCTCTGTCCCCAGGTCATCTCTTCTCCATACTGAGCATGCCTAGCTCCTGCCACACACCCCTCCCCCATGGCGATGACGATCCTGCTCCTTGTTTAAAAGGCAGTGCCCAGGGCAGAGCCTTGAGAGAGAACACAGCATAGTGTAGAAATATGGGGAGCCAGATAGTCTGGATTCAAATCCAGGCCCCATACTCACAGCTGTGTGACCTTGGATAAGTTGCTTAACCCCTCTGTGCTTCAATGTCCTCACCTGCCCAGGGGGATAGTAATAGGACCTGCTTGGTAGACTCATGAAGATAAAGTGGGATGACGCCTGGAAAGAGTCTAGCTATGGCGAGGACTCAAGCACTGTGAACCTATAAATCAGGGCCGGGGCCTGGCTCCGCAATGGCCTCAGCTTCTGCTCCACCCAGTAAACTTCAGCAGGTCCACCGTGGTTCACAAGACCTGCCAAGGTGGCCTTGTTTTACAGAGAAGGCAATGAAGGCCACTCAGTGTCCAAAGGACATTTCTCAGACCCTATAGGGAGTCCGGGGCAAGCACAGGGTCTGGTTAAGGAGAGAAGCTATATCAGGGACCCAGTGAGGGGGTGGTGGGAACTCAGGGCTGGGAGCAGGAAGCAGGGGAGACACAGGACGGCTGAGGGGGCAGCAGGGGAGTGGGGGAGGCAAGCTCTAGCAGGAAGTGGGAGAGGAAACGAAGCTGGCTCCTGAGAGGCAGCAGCCCCGGCCCCGGCCCCGGCCCCGGCCCCAGGCACCTGGCTGTCTCCTTGGGTCCCTCTTTGGCTCCAGGTCCTGGGTTGCAGTAGAAAAGCCATTTGCTGAGTCACCCAGCAGCTGGGACAATCATGGAGCTTCCTGTGGAGCTGAGTCAGCAGCCCCCACTCGGTTCCATCTTCCTGCCCAGCATCTCCTTGCAGCTTCCCGTTCCGCTCCCGCCCGGCCACCGGCTGCTTGTGCATCCTGCTGCAGGTTGCTTCACCTTATAGACCCCTAAACTGCCCAGGGGCAGTTGCCATTACCACAGTGCAGCCCCCAGGAAGCCAGGGACTTTTGTGGCTGGTTGGCTGTGCACCTTAGAACCTTCAAGTACATAAGTGAGTGAATGAATGAGTGCTCAGCCTTGGTCTGAGGGCAATAATGGAGACCAATGAGCTAATAGGCAGCAAAAGCCAACTTGGCCTGTGCTCTGATCTCTATCCATACAGGCAGCTGGACGCCTCCTTCAGATGCACACTCAGACCCTCCCACTCCTTCTGCTCACACAGGCCCAGCTCCTGACCACCCCCTAGGACCCCTCAGCATCACCACCCTCATCTCCTGTCCATTTAGTAACTCTCCTAAATTACTCTCAGCTCCTCCCACTCTCTCCACCTGAACTCCATCCACTTATTCAGATCACCTCCTCTCTCCCTTCCTACCTCCCCGAGTGACCTCCCAACCGGTCTGTCTCCCGTCACCACCCCCACGCACACCCCATTCCATCCTTCCGCTGTAGCCGTGACTCACTGTGCTCAGGGGGGAGTCTAAATAAACCCCTCAACAGGGCCCTTGGAATCTGGAGGCCTGCTTATCTCTCCTGCCTCTTCCTTCTCCGCACTCCCCTCTTCCTGCCACACAGTACGCCCCTTATGGTTCAGGAACTGCCATCCTCTTTCCCTGCCCCTGGGTCTTTGCAAAGGCCTCCCCTGTCTGCATGATAAACATGTTCCTCAAATCCCTCAGGAACGTCCGGGGAAACTCGTCCTGACCACCCCATAGCTGCCCCCTACTCCGACTTGTGTAACTTCTCGTGAACACAGTTCCCACGGCGTACTTTAAGTATTTGGATGGCTCTCTCCCTTATGAGCTATTTCTAGAATAGGCTTATGGTTTATTCAGATCGAACATGAATATAATTGTGAATATGTCAATATATGCAGTATTTAGCTCCAGTAGGTGTTCAAAAATATGTAATCAGTGAATGTACTGATTGATAGAAAAGATGAGTAGACAGATGGAAAACTAGAAGAAAGAACGATTGGCTGAATGGATGGATGGAAGTGAGGAGAAAGGAAAGGCGGATGGATAGATATACGAGGTGTGATTATAAAATACAAGTCACATGACTCAGGTCACACATGGCTTCTGGCATGGAAATTTCTGTCAAATAAAAACATGACGGTGTGTCCTCATCCACCTTACACACCGGATCTGGCATCGTGCGACTTCGGGCTCTTCTCTAAAGTCAAAATGACCATGAAAGGTAAACATTTCGAATTGATTCAGGACATGGAGGCAGCCACCACAGCACAACTACAGACACTCATGGAAGAGGACTTCCAGAAACGCTTCAGGAAGTGGCCAGAATGATGGGATAAGCGTGTTTGAAGTGAGGAAAAGCATTTTGAGGGGCAGTAATGGCAATGTGTCTTTTACTGTAATAAGTGTTTTTATTTAAACATTCCCTGCATTTTTTGATCCCACCTCATACTGAAGGAATGAGGATGGAAGAAAAGAAAGATAGATATTGAAAGGAAGGATGTAAGGATAAAAGGATGGGTGGCTAGACTGAAGTTGAGATGGGTAAAAGGAAGATGGAAATATGGAAGACGAGATGAATAGCTTAGAGTAGTTGGATGGAATGAATGAATGAAAGAATGAAAGGAAAGGAGTAAAGAAGAAGTGATGGATGATGAATAGATAAATGGATGGTTGGGTAGATGGAAGAAAGGCTGAAAAGAGGTGGAAAAGAGTATAAGGAAAGACAGGGGAAGAATGGAAGATAGGAGGAAAAATGGAACGATGGTTGGGTGATAGGATGAATGTTTACAAGTAATTTATGGATAGATGTCAGCTTTTATGTCACGTGTGCTGGTCAGCTTTCTCACAAGCCCCTGAAGCGGGTCCCAGCTGCCTGACCCGGTACGTTTGACCTTAGACTCATGGTGTCCAACCTTTTTGGCTTCCCTTGGAAGGAGAAGACTGTCTTGGGGCACACATAAAAGACACTAACGCTAATGATACCCGATGAGCTAAAAAAAAAAAAAAAAGGTCACAAAACATCTCATGTTTTAAGAAAGTTTACGGATTTGAGTTGGGCCGCATTGAAAGCCGTCCTGGGCCAGATGCAGCCCCTGGGCTGTGGGCTGGACAAGCTGGCCTTAAACAATCAACTAATGACCTCTTTGTGGTTAGTAAGAAAAACGAGAATGCTCAGGGTCAGTTAGTTCAATGGATTCGAGGGAACGTGAGAGGGAGTGGCGCTCGGAGGGTCTGAGCAGCTGCCAAGGTCATAGCCAGGCCCTGAGATGCCCCGGCTCGTCTAACTCCCTCCTGAGGTCGGGGTGCTCCTCGCTGATCGGCTCGGATCTCCTCCCCGGAGGTTCAGTCTGAGCCGTGCCGGCCTGTCCACTACCCTGGGAGAGTTTTCCGTGGAACAAAGGAGGCTGAGGCTGAGGAGGCCTGAGGCAGGGAGGCTGCCTTTCCACACCAGCCGTGACCCTGGGCACATGGCTGAGCAGGAAGAAGAGAGTCTGGCCCAGTGCCAGCGTTCGGCCACCCTGCCAGGGCCCTGGCACAGAGGAGATCCGGGCGCATTGGAGAGCGTCTGGGTTTCCGAGAACCCGCAGGAGAGGTGAACCCGGAGGGCAAGGTGGCCCTTCTCGAACCCAGAGCAGGGTCTGGACATGGAGGAGTCTGTGGCCGCCCTGTCCCCACCCACAGGCCCTCTCTGGTCAAGGTGCCGAAGCTGAGCCTCTCTTCCTGTGTCCCCTGCCATGTCCCCCTAGTAGCACTCACTGCTCTCTTAGTTCCTCACCACGGACTTCACTGATGGAGGTTCCGGAAGATGCTCGGACACCTGTGGTTCCCACATGCTGTCCTGGATCCCGGTGTGGCGACCACGGGCCTGGAGAGCCGGGCCTGGGATGCCATTTGCTCCCTTCTCCTTCCGCGCTGGGTCCTGATCTGGGACACCTGGTGGTTACCTCCCGGGGACTTCTGCCTTCCCCCCCTCAGCGAGACGGTGCAGCCCCTGGAAGGGAGGGGCGTGGGCTTCCACTCCACAGGTGTGAACCCAGTATAAGCTGACCAGACGTCCTGCTTTTGGCGCGACAGTCCCGATTTTTAACATTTGTCCCGCGTCCTGCAGCGTTTTTAAAAAGTCTCGATCTTTGGAAAGAATGCACGACAAGCTAGGGAACGGCAGGAGATAGACCAGATTTTTAGTCAAGAACCCCCTCCCCACTGGTCAATGGTGTCCCGCTTTAGCAATGTTAACATCTGGTCACCTTAACCCAGGACCCAGGGCAGATGGGGTCAGAGAGGCCACACAGTTTAGTTACCGCGGGGCTCAGAAGATTCTGGAAGGTAGGAAAGGTAAAGACATCACTTCCTTTTAGCCTCTGTCTAATTTTGTAAGTCCTGCCGCATGTTTATTTTCTTGAAGGTAGCCTGAGGATGGAGCCATTTTTTTTTTAAACAGCATTTTTTGAGTGTTTTCGTTTTCTCCCTTTCTCCCTGGAAAACAATCCAGTGCTTTCTTTTCCTGCTTCCTGGTCACAGGGACTGAACAAAGCTGCTCTGGGAAGTCCGGGAGCATCCACGCTTCCTCGGCGGCCGCCCAGCCAGTCGCGTGGGCCTCTCTGGTTTTTGGTGCAGACCTTGGCCGATCCCCCTGGGCAGCCTCAGACACTCCGCCCTCTGTGGGCCTCGTGCCTGCTGCGGTTTTTAATGTTGTTATTTTTCAGAGTTAAGAATCTGTGGTTTTTAATTGTAGCTGAGGATACCATCCGGGTCTGTTCCCAGCCACCGCTCTCCTTTCGGGCAGATCAGAGCCACCCATCGAGGGAAGGCTGGAAGCACCGTCATGCAGATAATTCATGATGACACGCAGAAATCCATATTTACTCAACCAAAGACATGTCCTAGAAAGCCTTGCAGAGGACTCGTTACTTTCAAAATATGTGTTCGTGTAAATCAGCATTTGAATTGTACAAGTATATAGCAAAAGTGTGGTCATACTGGACTTTGGGGTCTCATGACTAAGCGTCTTTAAGAGTCTGGCCTCCTCATGGGCTTTTTGGTCTCTCATCTTACCCTTAACAGTCTTTTTTCAGCATCTCAGCCAGAGCGAAACTTAAGACACGCGCAGTTAGGACAGGGGTCAGCAAACGGCCTCTGTACAGGGCCAGACAGTACATATTTTAAACTCTGTGGGTCATACACATACAGTGTGACTTCTCTAACTAGACCGTCAGCTCCATGAGGAAGGGACTTGTGTCTCTGGGTCACACTGTGTCCCCGGGGTCTCGTACAAGGCCTGGCTCACACCTGCCTTCCCCCTCGCTCTTACCGCACGGCGCCTATGGGTCCCTCCCTTTGAGGAGGGGGTCTGTGTTCTCTGCTCCCGAATCTCGGCAGGCCTGTGACTATATGGGAAATGACATTCTGTGACTTTGGAGACTAGTCAGAAAAGGTGACAAAGCTCTGTCCTGTTCTCTTGGCATGTTCACCCTGGGAACCCAGTGGCCACAGTGTGAGGAAGCCCAAGCCACACAGCGGCCATCAGCCCCAGCTGCGGTCCCGGCTGACAGCCCGCCTCATCCACAGGGCACGCGTGTGACGCAGTCTTTCAAATGACTCCAGCCACTGTCGGCAGGAGAAGCCCCACGCGAGAGCCCTGGGACACAGTCACGACATGTTGGCTTAAGTCACGTGTTGGGAGTGATTTTTTAGCGACAGAACATTGAGTTGGGTGAATGCTGAGGTGCTGTTTGTAACTCCCCGGCTCCTTGCCTCACTGTTCTGGGACCACCAGCCACTGACCCCCCTGGAAACCAGCCCCACCCAGGGTGGGCCCTGCGTGTCTGGGCCAGTCCCTGGCCCTGCCTCCCTCACGCCCTCCCCAGAAGCTTCTCCCAGCAGGCAGGTGGGGGCTGCTCTCGCCTGGGCCCGGCTGAGACCTCTTCTCCTGGGCCGGGCTCTCCCCTCGGGCCACGGCTAACGTTCTCCAGGCCCAGGGGGCCAGGACAGAGGCCCCTGCCTCGGGGCTGAGGCCTTCTCCGTCACTGCCCTTGACCTTGCTTGTCCACCCCTCTGCCTCCACTGGCAGCTGCTAGAAACTGAGGCCCAGCTTGTCTTTGCCTCCCAGGTGTCTGGGTGACCCAGGGGAGCTCACCCACCACCAGGACACCTTCAGGCCTTGGAGCTAAACATGTGAGTCCAGGGAGGGGGGAAATCCTTCCCCTCTCCTCACCCCCCACCCCCCCACCTTCCGGGTCAGGAGGCCCCCCCAGGACAGCTCACCCCATCTTTGAGGAGTTCTACTCTGTTCCCCAAAGGATTCCCCGTGGGAGTGTCCTGCCAGCCAAGGTACCTAGAGCCTTTGTTTGTGGAGCTTGGGGTGTGGGCAGGGCAGTAGGGCGGGGCTTGGGTTTCCCCGGAAACCAGCATTTAGCTCCTCCTGGGTCCCCTGTGGGAGGTGAGGCTGAGCAGGAAAGGCAGAGCCTGGAGTGCGGTGGCCCCTCCCCCAGAGGGAGGGAGCCGGGGAGGGTGGCACTGGCTGAAGGTGACACAGGAGCCCTGGCCACTGGCCACCTTGGGCTGGGCCTGCCACCGGCCTGAGGGCCTCAGTGGTAACCCTGATGTTCCCTCCCAAGGAGGTGACAGCCTTGGGCATAACCGAGGTGTCTGCAGGGCTGAAGAAAGTGCCTTTCTCAGTCCAGGGATCCTCAGCGGGCTGAGCAGACGTCCCAGTGGAAACAGGACAGAGGGTAACGGCGCGTCTGCTCAGCCTAGTCTCACTGGGCTAAGTTCAAGGTGTCAGTGGGCTGCACAGATGTCCTGTTTGAAATGGGACAGTGCCGGTGTTTTCTGTCCCCATTTAAAATGGGACGTCTGGTCGGCCAACTCCCAAGCGTGTTTACGTGGAAAGTAAATCCTTTAACTAGTGTGTCGCTACCGCTAGGCTAGTGCCCTGGGAGGAGTGTCAAAGCGGTCACGTGTGAACTGCAAGCGTTAACAATAACACCGTGGCTCCTATAACCCTATTTTGACGTGTCTTGGTTGGTAAGACATAAAGAGCCTTCAGTGACTCTGGTTGGGGTCGTCCCCCCCAGGGGCCTGGCCCCGTGGGCTGCTGGGTAAGTAGGCTGGGAAGCCGCCCCCACTCGCCCCCGGGAGGGCATGTGATCACCCTGACACACGGGGTGGGGAGCGGGACAGGCCCGGCACCTCGGTGACCAGAAGCAAGCATGCCGGACGGTCTGATCCTAAATTCTGAACCAGGCGGGCCACGGCTGGTGTCCCATCCCGGACCTCAGACTCCTTAGCAAAGGTTGGTTGTTACCTTGAGTGGCCCTTCTCTATTGTCTTTGTGCATCTGTGTGTGCTGTTGAGGTTAAACACTAACAACCCTGTACCCCGCAGGTGGAAGACATGTCTCTCCATTTTGCTTCTTATCCAATCCCAGGGATTTCCCTGCTTTGCTGTCCCACCCCCTTAATCTACCACCAGTGGATTTCATGTAACCCTCCCGTCTTCTCCTTTGATTCTAAAATATGCTGCAAAACTACCATTCTTCTGAGCATTTTCTTAATCTACTGAGATCTTGCTTCCGGGCATGTCAAATAAACTTATACAACGTTTACATGGGTCTGGACGTTCTCTCGTTGACGGCAGGAAGGTGGTGAGGAGTTGGGGCTGAGCCGAGTGCCCGTGACCAGTGTGTGAAGCAGGTGGACAGCTTCCTGGGCAGCTCTGCAGAAGCCGCCAGGCCTGTCCCCCGCCAGGCCTGTCCCCCGCCAGCCCCGCCCCTGGGACCTTGGGCCAGGCCTCCCCACCCCCCTCAGCGTCTCCATCCTCAGCTCTGAGCCTCCAGGGGCTGGGCTGAGTGACCTCGCTGATGTCCTCCAGCCTTGGCCCCTGTGTGGGGAGGACACCCCAGCTCAGCCGGGGGAAGCCCCGGGGGTGTGGGGAAACCACCTGGAGCCGCCCCTGGCTGGAGCAGCCTCAGGAAGGAAAAAAAAGGCTCTTTAAGTTGTCATCACAGAGAGGCCTCTGGGCACCTCCTGTTTACCGAGGCTGAGTCAATACAGCCAGGCCCTAGCAACCGCACAAAGGGGCCCCTGTGCAGCCTGCCCTCCCCCGGGCCCCCTCCCCAGCTCAGCCCGGCAGGTGACAGCAGTGTGTGTGAGACCTGCTGGTGTGAAGCTCCGGGGGAGCCAGGCCCTCCAGGGCCCCGTCCTCCACAGGCGACGAATTCTGCCCTGTTCCCGCCACCAGGCTTCTCAGTCAGAGAGAGAGAGAGGGGGGAGCCTGGGACCAGGAGCACAGGGATCTGTGTCAGCCTTGGCCATGAGCCTTGGTTTCCTCGTTTGTAACAAGGGTAAGGTGACCAGATTTTAACATTGGTAAAGCGGGACACCATTGACCGGGGGGGAGGGGGTTCTTGATTAAAAATTGGGTGTATCTCCTGCCGTTCCCTAGCTTGTCGTGCATTCTTTCCACAAATCGGGACTTTTTTAAAACGCCGCGGGACGCGGGACAAATTGTTAAAAATTGGGACTGTCCCGCCAAAAGTGGGATGTCTGGTCACCCTAAACAAGGGGCCACTGTATACCCCATCTCATCCCCCGGCTGCCTGGACATCACGTTCGTTCTATAAACCCGGCCTCTGCTCAGGCGGAATCGTTATTTTAGGCCCAGGAACAGAACAGGAGTCGATGACACAGGACTCGTGCCCTGTCCGGTGCTAGGAGCCCCCCCCCGAGTCCCCTCTGAACAATGAGCCCCGCCTCCGTGCCAGGCCCGGGGCTGAGGGGCTGAGGGGCTGACCCTCTCCCCCAGCCCCTCGCTGTGTGACCCGCGACGGTAAGGCCGGTACCGACGAGGGGCTGATTTCTGTCATCTGAAAAGCTACCACAAATCAAGGAAAAGACAAATGGCCTGGTTGAAAAATGAGGAAAAGACATGGAAACATGATTCGTAAAAGAACGACTGATACACACTTGAAAATAGAAATCAACCTCACCAGTAACAAAACTGTAAATAAAAGCAACAATGAGATTTTTCTTTTCTTCCTTCTGTTAGATTAGCAAAAGCTTAGGAATGCTTCCCCTAGTGCTGGTAGGAGTGTTGGGAAAATGGGCGTCTTCAAAAACTAACGCCCTGCCTCTGACTAACCCTGGGCCGCTGACATAAACCCCTCGTGCCTCAGTCTGCGTGTCTGTAAAATGGGTAAGGATACTAATACCTGGAGGCTTGTGGGGAGGATTCAGTGAGTTATTATGTATCAAGTGCTTAGAGCAGTTCCAGGTAAGGAAATCATGCTTGATACATGGTAGCTATTATTATTATTATTATTATTATTTTAAATGATTACTGTTGGGTCAAAGTATAAATTAGTATCATCTTCCTAAAGGCCAATTTGGAAACAGGTACCTCAGTTTCAATTGCACTCACCGATTCCAGATCTAAAGAAATAATCAGACAAGTAGGCAAATATATACATATTCATCAGAGAACTGTGAAAACAAAAAGATTGGAGCTAATCTAAATGCCCATTCACGGGCAACAGAATGATTAAGTAACAATCCATGCACCCTGTGGAATATCACCACTCAGCAATTAAATCAGGTGCTTGTACTGCATGGAAAGAATTACATGTCACCCTGACGAGGAGCAGGTCATGTGACAGCGATACAAAGAGATCCCATTTACTGAGATCCCATGTACATGAGACCCCATGTACATGAGACCCCATGTACGTGAGATCCCATGTACGTGAGATCGCGGACGCGGATTTCTAGGTGTGCGCACATTGAAAGGTGCGTGTAAGGAAGCTCACCAAAATGCCAGCAGCGGTTTTCTCTTAAAGTAGCTTTTATTTTCTTCTTTACCTGTGTCTGCATTGTTTAACCTAAAATACAAACAAATATGTATAAGGTTTAAAAAGCTTACGGCAGCTTTAAAGTTCAGCTGCGGTAGGTGCTGCGTGGAAGCGCGGAGGCCTCACTCTCTGTCTGGAAATGACTTAAAGCTCAGTGGGGTCTGGAGGCTCCGCAGAGGGCGGGCACTGAGGGCAGGGAGGGCACGAGGTCCGTGCAGGAGGGCACCCTGTGCGGTCAGGACCCAGGAGCCCAGAGGGTGAGGGTCAAGGTTGGGGGCAGATAGAAAAGTAGGTTGAGGCCGGGTCACGGCAGCTGGAAGGCCAGAGACAGGCTGTGGTTTAACTGGAAGGTGTCAGCGTTTTGCGGGGAGGCCTCTGCTCTATTTTCATTGCTCACCTTGGGGCCTCGCTGTTCAGGGCAGGAAAGCCCTGGAAAGGCAGGGCCAGGCCTGAGGAAACAGCTGGCCACTCACACAAGGGCGGACCCTCCCTGCCAGAGAGCTGGCGAGGCTGCGAGGCTGCGGCCATCACTGAGAACGTTCCAGCCCAGGAGGGCCTGCCCCACTCAGTGACCTGCATCAGGAGCTTGTCCCCACGAGCCTGAGGAAAGGGCTGGACCTGCCCGAGGTCAGCTGGCTCCCTGCGTGCCCCCCAGAACCCAACAAAGACCGCCTGCCGCCCCCCAGAACCCAACAAAGACCGCCTGCCGCCCCCAGAACCCAACGGAGACCTCCTGCCGCCTCCAGAACCCAACAGAGACCGCCTGCCGCCCCCAGAACCCAACGGAGACCGCCTGCCGCCCCCCAGAGCGGCCGGCCAGCAGCATGATCCGTAAGCACAGGGACTTTGCCAGGCGGCCTCGTGTCATTAAAGGAGGCTCTGCACCCCATTCTCTGTGCTTGGCAACTGCCCTGGCTGTCTAGACATGTGCTCCTGACTTCCCGGGGCTCGGACGGCTGTGGGGGGTGGCTGTCCTGGGAAGGAAGTTTAGCAGCGTCCTGGGACTGTCCCCACTAGATGCCAGTACTAGATGCCCCCCTGTGAGTTAGAACAACCCCAAATGTCCCCAGACGACACTGCAGGTGCCCCCCGGGTGGCCCCACCGCCCGGCTGGGAACCAGGCCTGCACAGCTACACAGGCCTTTGGCCCTCTCCAGGGTACACGCCGGGGCGGGGTCTCCGCGGGCGCTTCAGCCTCCTGAGGACCGTGGGGAGCCCCGCCCTGCCCCCACCCGGGCCCCTTCCCTTCCCTTCCCTTCCCTTCCTTCTTGCAGGGAGAGCAGAGCAGCCAGAGAGAAGCACACCCTGTCCCCGCCCCGGATGCTGAAAGCAGCTGTGTCTTCCTCACACACCCCCACCTCTGGCCTCCAAGTCCCGTGATGAAAAGAATCAAATCCTTTGAGAGAAACAACCTTCGGTAACCTTTCCAGAGGACTGCCCCGCCCCGCCCCCGCCCTGCCCCTGCACAGGGGAGTCAGCCCTGCCCCTGCCCCGTGCACAAGGGAGTTAGCCCTGCACACGGGGGTGACAGCCCCCAGCCCTGACATGGGGGAACCTGCCCCGCGTACAGGGGTGGGGGAGCCCCCCACACACAGGGGAGCCTGCCCCGCGCACTGGGGAGCCTGCCCCCTGGCACAGCCGGCGTGGCCGCGATGGGGATGGCCTCTCTTTGGGTCGCTGCTCACACATCCTTCACACCCAGCCTGGCCTGGCACCAGCTCCCTCAGAGGGCAGGGCCACAAGCACGTAGAGCGAGTTCAGTTCTCAGATGGGCAGCGGGGAGGGGCCGGAGGGGCCAGCCAGGAGGGCTCCCGTGCAAGGCGCCCGGTGAGGGGCCCCTGCAGCCAGTGTCGGGGGCCTGACCTGCTCCTCTCATCGTCACCTCCCTCTTGTGCTTGTGACCAAGACTGACGGACGAAGAGCTGCGGAGCCAGACGTAAAGCAGGACGCCATTCCTTCCTGAAGGGAGGAAGCTGCCCGCGGGGGCCGGCCAGGCACGGGGCTCAGAGACCCCAAATGTTGTGCACACAGGGACATGGGCCTCAGCTCAGGCGGGGCCCCTTCCCAGAACCAATGGCCTGGACGAGAGCTCACAGGGCACACCGGGCATCAGCAGGACCCTAAAGACGAGGACGGGGACATGTCTCCCAGACAAGGATTGTCACTGGTGCCCCGAGAGGAAGGACTGGACCCTGAGGACCCAGCCCCACCACCGGGCTCAGCGAGGGCTCCGCACCCTCAGGCTTTGTTAACTGAAGGGCAGACATACTCACTTTGGTTTGAGAAGGTTCCCGGCAGGTAGCCAGCCATCAACACATCGTCTTCACAAAGTGCTCAGGGCTTCTCAGCCCCCAGGGGCCCTGGGGTCACAGGGTGCGTGCCGAGGGCCCCCCAAAGCACCGGGGCTTCTGACTGACTCATGCGTTCTGAAGTCCAGGGGAGTCCGGCTGCCCCGTGACGTCATCGCGGACAGGCAGGCAGGCGTGTGGGTCAGGGCTGGACAGGACTGGGGCCCCGGCAGGAGCGTCACCGTCACGTGTATCAGGGTGGGAAGAAACAGGCAGCGGCAGGTCTCTGGGACATTAAGACCGAGGTTCACACAACCAGGTAAGCGCCCGGCCTGCTTCCCGCTGCTGTCCCCAGCAGGCCTGCCTTGGGCTGGGGCACAGACGCACTGGAATTGGGGTGTCCCGTTCCTCAATCTCTGGGGAGTTCAAACCCCTGTGCCTTCTGTATCTTCTATCCTCACATTTCCTGCCGGAGGAGCGGGAGCGGGGAGCACTGGCCACATGACACCTGGCCTGACATTTTAACTGGCCCTCTGCCCTCTTCCGGGCCATCAGAATCCCAGTTTTGTTCAACAGCGAAGTGCCAGGCCCAGGGGGGTGAATCTTGCCTCAATGATAGTCCTGTGCCCCTTTGCCAGATTCTTTCCTCCCCGCCTCCCATGCAGACCCACTTCCGAGCAGTGAAATATAACAGAAAGTCTGTGGGGAGGGAGTTGGGGGACATCTGGGAATGCGTGTGTTTCTTCATAAAAGGGACAGATGTGAAAAGAGAGTTCTCTTAGGCTACCTTTCCTTTTCTTCTATGATGGAATGCAGATGTGATGGCTGGAGCTGTAGCAGCCATCCTGTAACTGTGTGGTACCAGGTGAACACTGAGGATGGTGGGCAGAGATGAAGAGACCCGGGGTCCTCAATGACTTCACGTAACTGCCAAACCACCCTGAAGCCGTCTATACCCTGGGTCCTTGTTAAATAAGCTATTGTTATATTTGTTGTTGAGCTAGATTCCAATACTTGTAGCCAAATGCACCAGGGAGGCAGTGAGGTGTGACTTGCTCAGGGTGAGCTCATGTGGAGCACCTAGCACGATGGCCATTATCCTCATTGTGTGTGTGTACATGTGTGCACACATGTGGTGTGTGTACACGAGGTTGCTCACATACATGGACATATGTGAATGGATGTGTGAAGTATATGTACATGTGACTCTTGGGGTCACAATGGGAATCAAGCCCCAGTCTTGTGACTGGCTTGGGCCATTGGGCCACTCCTCTGACCTCGCTGACCCACATTTCCCTTAACTAAATGGAGAGAATAGTGCTGGCTAACTACGTTGACAGTCAGTACGTCAAGTCTTGCGGTAACCCAGAGGTAGGCAAGAGTCCTGGCTCTGTCTGGTAGGTGGGAAACCAAGGCTCAGAGGGGTTACATGATACGCCAAAGTCATCAGCCAAGAAATGGTCAAACTGGGACTTGGACTCGATTTTCTGTTCCATGTACTGTGGCCTCACACAGTTCACTGGGTGATGGAGGGCTGCTTGCCCACCATCCATTGTGCACACTGGTGTGTGCATGGTGTGTGTACAGGGGGTGTGTACAGGAAGTGTGTATAAGGGGTGTGTGCAGGGGTGTGTGCAGGGGTGTGTGTGCACGGCATGTCTGGAGGGGTGTGTGCGGTCACACAGGCCCCCCCAGCTCCCCGGGGCCCTGCTCCTTTCTCCAAAACAACGTCAACAAGCAGCGTCCGCAGCAGCTCCCCGGGGCTGAGCCACCTCCCGGCTGCCGGGCTGCTCCAGGCTGCCACCAGCAGGCCCCTGCCCTGTCCTGGCATCTCAAGGGCCAGCTCTGGTGTCGCTGCTCCTGGGAAGAGCTTCCTTTTCCTTTGATGCCAAGACCCCAAACAAGGGGTGTCAGCCTGGGGGACAGGGGTGGGCGCCTCATGTGAGGGGGAAGGAAGGTGGAGGAAGCCGGAAGCTTGGAGAGACGGCTGGGGCTGGAGCAGATGTTCAGGTTGCCCTGGAGACAGGGGTCCACTGGGACCTCAGGCTCTGGTCCAGGGGCTGCCCAGGGGTGGCAAGCATGCTGGGGACCCCTCCCGCTCTCCCTTACGCTGCCAGGCGCCTTTTTCCTCCCACTCACCCCATGGCCTCCGGTGGAGGGAGGGAGCTAGGACTCAGGGCAGTCCCCCCTCCTGCCCACCCCCTCCCCCAGGACAAGGGCCTGACCCACAGGCCTCCCCTCCACGATCTTCTCACAACAAACACACTGCTGCTGCCCTCCCCCAGGGAGGCTTTGATCTAGCTTGGGCGCTGATCCAGAGTCATTAAAAGGAAGTACAGCCAAGGAGAGGAAAAACTTGCGAGCCCTGTCACACGCCAGGCCCCTGGCCCTGTCCCAGGAACTCCAGAGGACGGCTGGGGGGTGCGGCAGAGGAGGGGGGTTCCCGCAGGGCCTGGCCCTCCTGCTGGGGTGCAGAGCCCAGCTTCATTCCACGGAGACCTGGAAGGAGTGTCCAGACCCTTGGAGGTGGCTGCTTGGCAGGCTTGGGGGCCGTGGGGGCCAGGGGGTCTGGCCCCAGTGAGGCGGGCCTCCTGAGGTCTGGGCGTTTGACAGTGGCCGGCCCCCACCGGAGCTGCTCAGGACGGGGGAGACTCACTGAGTAGATGGGACAGGCTGGGCTGTTCTGCATTCCCTGTGGTCCCCACGCCTGTCCTCAGTGAGAAATCTCAGCAGCAAAGACAGGGTCCTTCCAGACCCTCCCTTCTCAGCCCCCACTGGGGAAACTGAGGCCCAGAGCAGGCACACTGTCGGGCTGGAGTCCAAGTCCCCTGGCTCTCCGTGCATGGTGCCCCCGCTAAACTAAAGAGCTGCCGGTTATTGGTGCTTCCTGCACGTGGGCCTGGTGCTCTCAGCCTTTAGCACATGATCGTATTTGCTGTTTACAGCAAACGGATCAATTAGGTGCCTTCATCACCCTCCCGTGTACAGGTGAGGAGGCTGGGGGGGGCCAGAGACGGGACGAAGGGCGCCCCACTGTCAGGCGTCTGACTCGTGTCCATGCCGTGGCCTCCAGTGAGGCCCGGAGGAGCTCCCAGCCCCTGGACCAGGAGGGACGGCACAGAGCTCCCTCTGAGAGGCGGGCAGGCTGTGCAGTCCCAGTTACGGGGTGCTCTGGCTGAGCACCCCCACAGAAGAAATGAGAGCGGCTGGGTTAACACATGCAAGGCACTTACGACAATGTGACTGTGGCAGGTGCAGTTCAAGGGCAGGCTGTTCCCCGTGTTGCTATTGTTGTGTGGAAAGAGCAGTGCTCACTGTTGGGAGCACCTCTGAGTGAAAGGGCAGCGCAGTGTCTCTGAGGATGCAGGGATAAGAGGGACAAGTTAGGACAGTTTGAAAGGACCAGGAGAGCAGAGTGTGCAGGGGGAGGTGCTCTCAGGCAAGGGGCGGAGGCGCCATGGGGAGAAGCCATGGGGAGGAGCCATGGGGAGGAGCCATGGGGAGGAGCCATGGGGAGGGGCCATGGGGAGGAGTAGGAGCCATGGGGAGGAGCCATGGGGAGGAGCCATGGGGAGGGGCCATGGGGAGGAGGAGGAGCCATGGGGAGAAGCCATGGGGAGGAGTTATGGGGAGGGGCCATGGGAAGGAGGAGGAGCCATGAGGAGGAGTAGGAGTCATGGGGAGGAACCATGGGGAGGGGCCATGGGGAGGGGCCATGGGGAGGAGCCATGGGAAGGAGGAGGGGCCATGGGGAGGAACCATGGGGAGGGGCCATGGGGAGGAGCCATGGTGGAGAAGCCATGGGGAGAAGCCATGGGGAGGAGCCATGGGGAGGGGCTATGGGGAGGAGCCATGGGAAGGAGGAGGAGCCATGGGGAGGAGCCATGGGGAGGGGCCATGGGGAGGAGCCATGGGGAGGAGGAGGAGCCATGGTGGAGAAGCCATGGGGAGAAGCCATGGGGAGGAGCAATGGGGAGGAATCATGGGGAGGAGCCATGGGGAGGGGCCATGGGGAGGAGGAGGAGCCATGGGCCTGAGGACTGGGGGCTTCAGTCAGGAGCTGCTTCCTCCAGGCGCCTGGTCCTGGCCGGGCCTGGTGGTGACCATAGAGAAGGTCTGGGCCCTCTCTCCTGCGGGCCACAGGCCTTTCCTGGCTTCTGGAGTTTCGGCTCTG
>PVKE010004700.1:30230-63179 GCA_004027555.1 Craseonycteris thonglongyai
GGGAAGAGCCGGGAAGAGCCGGGAAGAGCCGGGAAGAGCCGGGAAGAGCCGGGAAGAGCCGGGAAGAGCCGGGAAGAGCCGGGAAGAGCCGGGAAGAGCCGGGAAGGCCGTTCACGGCTGCAGTCGGGGCAGGTGCCGGAGCGGCCGGGTGCAGGCAGCTCCCCACCCCAGGAACTGAGCCCTACGCTCTGGGCTCTGCGGGCCTTCACTAATGACACAGGCCGTGGGTCTGTTTAAAAATTATTTTATTATTAACATCATCTTCCCATTTAGCCAAGTGTCTGTCACGTATAAGGAATGTTGGTAAATATCCCATTTGAAGCTCCTTTGTACATATTTCCATTGATAAATAAACTCTGAATTCACATAAAAAAGTTAAACTTAAATAACTCATATTTCCTTCTCCTGTAACAGGCATATATTGGTAAAATATAAATATTCTTGGACTCAGGCTTTGTTCTAAGTGAGGACAGTAACTGATCACATGGTACAAGTGTTGATGACGCGGGGCCTGGCGGCCGAGCCCGGCTGGAGGGGTGCTGAGCGGGGAGAGGGTTCACATTCGGTTTCTGGGCCAGGGCGCGGGGGCAGGAGCGGCGACCAGGAGAGAACAGCTTTCTTTACAGCTCTGATAAAAATAATCTGTTCTGCCACTGAATTTTAACTTTGAATATATTCTTCTACATTTGCTGATTAACTCCATAATCGAGTTACTTAAAACTCAGCTGTCAACGAACAAAAATATGGCACATGATCCGTGTTCAACAACGTCAGCAGATTCCCCCCGACCACGGTCGTTTGAATGGCGGGCCCCGCGGTGATGCGGGGCGGGTCTGGTCAGTTCCTGGCGGCCAATCACCGCACAGTCATCCGGGGCCTCGGAGGGGCGCGTCAGTTCCCGGCGGCCAATCACCACACAGTCATCCGAGGGGCGCGTCAGTTCCCGGCAGCCAATCACCGCACAGCCACCCGGGCCCTCGGCGGGGCGCATGCGCCTTGCCCTCGGGGGCGGGGCTCAGAGCACGCGGGGGATGATGGTGAAAGGCACCGCGGGGCTGCTGGCCTCCAGCTCCAGGGCCGTCAGGAAGCACTCGGTGGCTGCCGCGTCGTTGCCCTGAGCCTGGAGGACCTCGCCCAGCCCGTTCCAGACCTCGTGGGCCGTCGAGTTCACCTGCACCGCGTCCCGGAGGATCTTCTCCGCCAGACTGTAGCGGCCCAGCTGGTGGAGGATGAGGGCCTGCGGCGACAGACAGACACACAGACACAGTCAGCCAGAAAGACGGCAGCGCTGGGCTCCCCTCCGCCTTGGAGGGCCAGCAAGCCCGTGGAAGTGGGCGCGTACCTCCTGCGCGCCGGGCACTCGCCACGTTCAGGCTCTTCCCACGCTCAGGACCAACGGTCTGAATAGTCGCTTAAACCAAACGGAGTTGTCGGTGTCCCACGTTCTTATCGCGTTGGAACAATAAGAATGTCAGTTCCACACGGTTCACCTGAGTAGCTAACGCCCAGGAGGGAACCCATCCGAATGGCGGTGGTTGGTACTGAGCCCAGGGGCTGACCTGTGTGGATGAACCAGCTGACACCTGCCTGCTCAGAAAGGTGCCTGTCACTTTTTTCCTTTTTATGCCTGAAGAAAATGTCATTTGTGGCATTATCGTGATGAGTAGAACGCTTTAGAACTGGGCACTCCCCTACCCTAACCAAGCTCCCGATCTTAGTGTCCCCTGCGCATCCCAGGCTGTCATTTCCACAGGTTTACTCAGGGTGTATTTGTTGGTGCATTAGCACCATGTTTCTAAGCTGCCCGCCTGAAGCGCAGCCTCTCGTCTCCCATCCCACGTGCACACCCTCACTCACCCAGCCTCTCCCTCCGGGTGGAGAGTTAGGTTGTATCCAGTCTCTTTGCTACTAGAAGTTGCTCTGCCATGAACATCTTTCTAGATGCGCCTCTTCCCTTGCTTAGACCCGGACATTTCAAATCTTATTTACAACCCTGCAAACCTTTGGTTAACCGGAACCTTCCTGAGCCCAGCCACGGATTCTGGGTATAAACAGACAAAAAGGATCTTGGGGAGCGGGGGTGGGGGTGGAGGTCGGGGAGGGCAATGGAGAGGGGCCCAGAGTACCCTGTGGGCTCCTCAGGGAAGCCCTGGATGGGGCTCAGTGGGGCCAGCTCGACAACCATTTGGAGACTCTTCCTTTAGGGCAAATTTCCCCAAAGCAGTGTTATTGGGTCAGCAGATAGAACTCTTTTGAGGGTCCTCCAGACATTTTGCAAATTATTCCCAAAGGGTCATGTCACTTTTTGAGCCATCAACAGTTTCAATGGCTGCCCCCACTCTCATGACTCTATGTTTGCTAATTTTAAGTGCAGAATATCCGTCCCCATTGAACTCTGCATTTCTTCAACAATATGTAATTGAGCTAACATACTTCCAAAGCCTTTTAGAAACTGCTACTCATCCACTCTCGGAATTATCTAGTCAGTTTTTGACTTTTGGGATTTTTTTTTTTTAAGTTTTGTTTTTCAATTGAATTAATCAGTCATTGGTTTATTTATTTATTTATTTAAATTTATATTTTCAAAGCCTAGAAAGTTATCCTTTCAAAGAACTGACACACAATCGAGTCCATTTACTATAAGCTGACTTTCCCTATGTAATTGTCTGCTTTACCTTGGCAGAGAGGAATCTAAGTGCGTTTCTTCTTTGCTAGAAGCAAACTAGCTAATCCTCCCCTCCCATCACTCTTGAGAGGTGCTGCCTTTGTAACATAGCGAGTTATTCCATGAAATGGGCCTTTGACAAGAGAAGCCTGACACCTTTACAATGTTTGGTCTTCCCGCCCAAGTGTGTAGCATGGCCACTGAGCTTTCAAATCGCATGAAGCTTTGCGCTTCCTCATGGTGGCTGATGCACAGCATTGATGAGTCATGCTGTGCTCTCAATTCCATACATCACCCAGGGGCCAGGGGCTCTCAAGAACAAAACCAGCTAGTGCCGGGCATAAGCACGGCTGTGGGCAGTGTGGGTGCTGAGGGACCAGACGGGATGCACTCTGAGGAGGTCTGACCCTGACGAGCTCCGTGAGGGAGGCGGGGGGCCCCTCAGCAGGCAGGTCCAGGCCCTGAGGGCTGCTCAGGCTGACCTCTCCCCAGGCCCTGGACGTAGTAGCAGCTGAGGGCCTGGGCGTCATCTGCATCTATGAGCCTCTAGCGCAGGAAATGTGAGGCCGACCAGGGAGGAGGTTGTGGTCAGTGGGACCACGGGAGGCCCCTGGTGCCAGGGCGGCATGTGATGCTGTGGAGGGGTCCTCTCCGCAGCCCCACTCTGGGGGAGAGGCAGGCCAGGGAGCCTGCCTTAGCAAGAAGGGAGTGGAGGCCTGCCTGGGCTTTATGAAACCTCTCTGAGAGGAAAACAGAGAGAAAAGGTCAGCCATTTCCTTTCTTATTGACACCTACATCTGCCTTAACAATGTCCTGAAGTCCCTGGGTAGGAAGGGCCGGGTCCCACATTGGGTGTGCCAGAGCTAAGGGCTCTGAGGGTGGCCAGGGACAGGCACAGGGTGGCTCCCTCTCTGAAGCTAGCAGGGTGTCCAACCTTTTGGCTTCCCTGGGCCACACATACAATGCACTGATACTAACAACAGCTGATGAGCTAAAATAAATAAATAAAAAGTCACAAAAAGTCTCATAATGTTCTAAGAAAGTTCATGAATTTGTGTCAGGCCACATTCAAAGCCTTCCTGGCCGCATGCGGCCTGTGGGCCGCGGGTTGGACAAGCTTGCTCTAGAACAGGAGGTGGCTGGGAGTCAGTGCTCCCAATTAACATTGTACTTTGGCTTCTGAAATTTGCTCTCCTCCGACCTCAAGGCCTTCCTGCGCTCCAGTGTGAACTGCTGGGTCTCAGCTGCCTTCCCAAGGTGAGGCAAGGTCAGGTTCACAGGGACCAGCAGCAGAAGCCTCTCAGCCCTACCTGCGTGCACAGTCCCTAAGGGTCTGTGCACATAGTGGGAGCCCACACGGGGTTTCCTCCTCACAGCTCCTACTATGTGCCGAGAACAGGGGCAAATGTTCAGTGTGGACCAGGCTTCCTGGCCAGATGAATACTAACAGTAGCGAGCACTTGCACATTGTTTATGACACACCAGCCCCCATGCTAAGTGCTCATGTGTGTTAGTTCATTTAATTCGCCTGGGGACCCAGAAGCACTTTCACAGGGGCAGCCCCTCAGCTGCACCTACAAAATGCTCATGTTCAGACCGACAGTGCTCGTGGTGCATGTGGCCCAGGATGGCTTTGAATGTGGTCCGACAATTCTCCCTGTGTGACCAGGGAAGCCCAAAGGTTGGACGGTCCTGCCCTAGAACACCCTGATTTACTGAACAGAGAACTGAGGGCAGGAAGGGGGTCTACCGAGTGGCAGCGGCAGGAAAAGATTATGAAAGGAGCCCCATTGTAGTCCCAGAAGGCGTGACTTTCTTGGCACCTCAAAAGTGACTGAAGACACAGCCTTTTGTGAGTGGTGCTACCAGGCAGGGAGACACAATGCATAGGCTTGGCAGATGGGTGATGGGGGAGAAGCCCCTGGTAAGATAGCAAGACTTGGCTGCAGGCGGAGAATGGCTTATGTCCCGCTAGGCTCCCCACTGGAGAACCAGCCCATGCTGCTCTCTTCCTCTGCATGGAGTGCTTTCTGCCATCTTCCGCTTCCCACTTTTGACTTAACTCACATCAAGCAGACAAGGTTCAGAAAGGCCAAGAGTCTTGCCTGAGGTCACAGGGCCTGTGAGGCTGCGGGGGGCCAGCCCAGGTCTGCCTGAGGCTGGAGCCCCCGACCTTCCCACGTCTTCCTACTCACACGCTGCCCTCAGTCGCTTTAGGAGACAGGCCTGGAGACCCTGAGGCACTAACTACCCCGGTTACGTCTGAGCAGCAGCATGCGGGCTTCTGCCCAGGCTGGGTCCTCCCACTGATCGCTGACTCGTTCCTTCTCACGGTCATGACCGAGCAGTCGCTCCTCTGCCGGGCACAGTTCTCCCCTGGCATGCGCCCGCTGTTTGACAACAGCCTGGAGATTTGCTCAAGGACTGGGGGGCCCCTTGTCTCCCTTTGGTGCCCACAGGCCAGCTGTGATTGTGAGGCTCGGGGTGGCTACCCCCAGAGGACTCGGGGGCCCTGTAAGCCAGAAAGTAGACCAGTGAGACAAGAAGTCCCAGGAGAAGCAGGGCCTTGGCCCAGGGAGACTCAGAGGTCACCACCACCCTGCCCCCACCCTGCCAGAGTGTGGACAGGCACACCAGCTGGGAATTGTGTTTAGAAAATAGGGGAAGCCGGGATGGCTCAGTGGGTTAAGCACTCACTTTGCAGCGCTGGGGACCGAGGATCGAATCCCAGCCCCGGCCCCGCCCCGGCCCCGGCCCCGGCCCGTGTGGAACCATATGCTGAACTGGGAGCTCCCCCAGTTCAGTTCTCTCTCTGTCTCTGTATCTGTATCTCTCTCTCTCTCTCTCCTCTGTCAAAATAAATAAAAAAAAATATATTAAAAAAGAAAATGGCAGGCCACTGGCTCTGGGTGCAGCTTACCACGGAGGCTTCAGGCGGAGGGCATGTCTACCAGCCCCCCCCAAAGCCTGCAGAGAACCAGCCAAAGGGCCAGTCCCACCCACCACCCTGGGAGTTGGGCAGCTAAGAGTCTTCCTGGTCCCCTAGGGTTCTCGTGGGCTTGGAAATTTCTAGCTTATGCCTAGATTTATATGCTGAACGCAGGAAACGGCCTGTATTTCTAGATGACCTTGACACTTCCCGAGCAGTCTGTTCAGTGGAATTAATTCCTAAAGCTGGATCTGCTCAGGGAGATACCACAGAGTTGCCAGGGGCTGCCGCTTAGGCCCGACCAGGGAGTGAAAAATTGGCCTCTTCTTGGTGCCCCAGCGAGCTGAGTGCAGCTTAGATATAAGTCATGCGGTGGCCTCAACCAGAACAAGCTCCGGCCAGTGACTGGGCCACTGGCTGGTGATTGCATGGCTGGCAGGCTGGCCAGCGGTGTGCTGGGACTGGACATACCTGCCTGTCAGGAAATGACTCACCACCCAAGCCCTGTGTGCTGTGAGTGAGAGGCCTTCCCTGGCTGCCATGCGCTCTTAGGTGCTAGAACCCTGACACTTGTATCAGTTCTATAGGCCCGGCTTCCTCTCTCCTCCAAAAGTCGGCGGCCGAACCCCTGAGGCTGTTCTCACCACCAGCTGGATCCCACTTTTTTCTAGGATGAACCCCTTGGTCCACCAGGCTGGTGGGACAGGCCAGGCATATCTGCAGGTTGCAGTCCCCAGCCCCCTTACCTCCCCACAACCTTAGTCAGTCCCAGCCTGCCGACCGCCCCCCGACTGGAGCTCTAGTCCATTTGCCCAAAGCCCTGACCATCCCTGTCCCCCCAAGAGCCCAGGCCGCACTGCCCGCTTAGGCCATGCTACCTAGGGGCACACGGCTCAGCTCGCAACCCTCAGCTGGCAGGAAATGGAGATTCTGATGACTGAGATATTTCATTACCATCATAACCTGCCCTCCCCGCATATCAAAATCCCCAAACCTACACGGTGACGGCCCAGATCTCAGCCATGTGGGGACACAGAAAAGGGCAAGAAGCGGGCCTGTTGTCCAAGCTCAGGGCCCAGTGGAAACCCTAACGCAACCAAACGCCATCAGCAGGCAGGATCCCGAGTCAGCCTCAGCCACCTCTCCGAGCGGGCGCTGCGGCAGACCCCGCTGGACCGAGGGCCTGCAGACGCTCCTGCAGGTGGAGGCGCAGGGCTGAGCTGAGGGCTCACGCAGCTGGGCTCTCACACGAGGCCTTCCTGCCCTTGGGGAGGATGCACAGCGAGACTGCCTTCCGCCTTCCCCGGGTGCTTCCAGAGCCACTGCCGGTGAGCAGCCAGTGGGGGCTGGCCTCCCGGGAAGGCCGAGTCCCCAAGGAGGTAACTGCTTAGTCCCTTTCTTCAGACACAAATGAAGACAGCCTCACAGGCTTAGCCGATAATTAGTATAATCAGGTGTTTTGTACATTTAAGCTCTTGGTGCTGCACCAAATTGGAGATAAGGGATTAAGTTAAACCTGTTATTTTAAATAAGACAAAATGGACTTGGCTAGGCTGAGGACAATTAGCCTCTTCCTCCCTCATGCATGTGTGTGAGTGTGTGTGTGAGTGTGTGTGAGAGATAACTGAGGCCCAAGAACTCAGCATGTGGCCACACACCAAGGGTGGGGTGTAGGAGCGGGTGCCCCAGGCCGGCAGGGGGGCTGCAGGCCTAAGCCCATGTGGGAGATTTTAGACGTCCCCAGCCCTCAGCCCAAGTGCCCTCAGCCCTTCTGGGGTCCAGGGCATGTTACAGACCCTAGCTTGTCCCTCCAAGGGTCAGGTAGATAACGTCCCTGCAAGAACACATCCTTCCTAAAGCTAGACCACTACTCAGAAGTCACGTGGCTCATCTCTGGTTGGGGATCAAGTGCCAGTCTTGCTGTGTGTGTGGCTGTGGCTCTTCCCAGGCACAGTGCTCTGGACATCAAACATCCCGTGGCAGGATGGAGATGAACCACCCCCGCGCCCCCCAGGCCTGGCCTGGCTGCTGCGGCCGACTCCAGCCTGTGGGCCCTGCTCAGGGCTTGGCTCCCTGAGCAGACAGCTGGCCTGGCCTGGGTTTTGCTGAGGCTGAGGGGTTGCGCCAGGGCCACGCCGGGGCCAAGCTGGGGGCCACACCGAGGCCATGCCGGGGCCAAGCTGGGGGCGACACCGAGGCCAAGCTGGGGGCCACGCCAGGGCCACGCTGGGGCCCTCGTGTGAAGAACGTCTAGTGTCGGGTGAGGCTGCAGCACTTGGAGATCTTTCACTCCCATTCTGGGCTGGAAACAATACAGTCACAACACTGCTGGGGGGAGGGGGTGGGAGAGGGGGCTCAGGGCCGTGTTGTCAAGAGGCTTCCCCCCAAATACACGTAAACGTGGGAGGACAGATGCACGGATCCACCATGCTCTGTGAGTTTTCAGTACTGACAGGGCTCACAGCTGTGATGTGAGAGGTTCTGCCTTCACCCGGGGACTTATCTTCTCTGCTCCCCAGCCAGGCTTTGCTGTGAGTACCTGGGGGACAGGGGCCGGGGAGCTGGGGCACCTCTACACTGCCCGGCCCGATGCCCAGCAAGTGGGCAGCAACCAGGGCAGAATGAAGGAAGGAAGGAGCAGAACCCGAGTGTCTAAGAAACAAGAACGATGCTCAACGTGTTCACGGTCACTGGTGACTGAGTCCAGGCCCGGCCGGCCCAGGGCCACCCGTGTTCCTGCCCACACAACACGCCTCTGAGCGGGTGAGGAGCCCCCCCAGCACCCCCGAGCCAGGAGCCGCATCCTGGGTGGGGCTGATGCTGACGACCTCACCTGTAGCTTTCCCCGGGCCGGGCCTGCACCTGAGCCGCCAGCCATTCAAGCCCCACAAGCACCTCCACAGGCCTTTGGACGGACACACCACCTCCCCAGGGTGGGCTAGGCTGTCGGGACACTGGGGTGGTGACGCAGCTAAAGGAAAGCCTGTTTCCCCAGCTTGTCATTCTCGGGCACAGTGACGGAGCTGCTCAGCGGGCTGCAGCCAGACTGTGGAGTGCTGGCCAGAGGTGGCCCATGAGGGGCCCCCACCCCGGCTGCAGGGGAAGGGCGTGGTGCTCTCAGAGGGGGAGTGCAGGCTGCGCATGCCGGCCAGGCTCACGGGGACTGGGTCTGAAACCGAGCTCTACCATTGACGTGGACAACTTTCTCTGGGTCTCAGATGCTTTATCTGTAAAATGGGGACAAATCCCAACTCACAGGAGAGTCATGAGGCCTAAGTGAGGCGGAGTCTGCAAAGCACTGGGCAGAGTAAACCTCTGGGGAGTGGCTGGCCTCATCATCACTACTAACGGCCGAGGGGAGGGGCTGCCCTTCCGGAGGCCCTTCCTGCGGTCTCCGTCTTCCTCTGGGCTGGTGGGCTTGCGCAGCCCCCACAGTGGGCCTGGCAGAGAGGGGGTTCTCGGTGAACGTTTGTGGAGGGCACGGGAGGGTGGCTGAGTGGATGGCGTGAGACACTGAGTGATGGTGGGGAGAAGTGGGCGTGGCCTCTTGCCATTGCTTTTTGACTAATGAGCCCCCAAAAGTCCTGGCCTTGGGTCACCCTTGTCCAAGCCCCCAAGTCAGATCCTTGTCCCTCAGGGCCTCCTGGGCCTTCCAGGGCCATTAGCAGGGTGGCGGCTGAGGGTCAGGGACAGCCCCAGGGGAGCAGGCGTCTGTTCCCACAGGAACCCCGTGTGTTGCCAGGGCCTCCCCTCAGACTATTTGCTCTCGCACCTCAGATCTGACACCGCTGCCCAAGAAAGGCCCAGAACCCCCCGGCAGACTCTGGTCCCACCTTCTTCCACAGATGATGAAACCGAGAGGGAAGAGCTTTGCTCAGTCCCTGCTGAACAGAACGAGGCTAGAGCCCTGAAGGTGCCCCAGGAGAGGGACTGGTGTGTTAGTTGGTGTGTGGCAGGCATGCGAGCTTCAGACTCTGAGCACAGTGCTCCCTGCCAGCTGCTCTCTGCTTATCCTGCCAGGGGCTCCGTGCACGGAGAGCCCGAGTTTGCTGGAGGCCTATCAGGCCCCCACGAGTGGCCGCCAGAACCCACGGGGGAATGGGGACCCCACCTGAGCTCCTGCCCCTTCTTGGAAGCTGTACCCTGATTGGGGGCTGGTTGGTCTGGAACTTTGCATTCGCAGAAATAAAGCAACAAGTGAGAAAAACCAGCACGTTCCAGTCACCGTTTCTTTTCAGGGATTTGCATTTTCCTTCCCGAGGATGCAATGGGTCAGAGACGCGGGGTGATCGTGTTCTCAGAAATAGTTTTCGTTTAAATCCGAATATAAGTAGACTGCACACCAGTGCCACTTGGAGACCCCAGGGGACAATGGCTTTGGACGGATTTCCTTGGAGCAGCTACGGGGAAGGCACCGGCTGGGCAGCCCCGCTCCCAGGCCCCGTTCCATGCTGACAAGCACCACAGGCACTGTCAGCCTGAGTGTGAGCGTCTTGTGGGCGCAGCCCTGAGCCCCGCCCACGTCCCAACAGCGCCTTGAAAAGGATGCAGGCAACCGGGGTGGGGGCCCGGCTTCTCCACCTGGATTCCAGCAGCTCTGGGTGAGGCCCAGCCATGCTGGGCTCTGTTTTGTGTCGCGTTCGGTTTGTTTGCACTGGGTTGCCAGGGGCCGAGTGTGCGTCCCTGCCAGTGAAGCCCGCCTGGGAGGCCCGCAGCCTGACACCCCTGTGCCCTCCGGTGTGGTGGGCTCACACGCTGCCCGCGGCGGCTCTCACTAACTGGGCCGGAGGCTCTGGGAGTCGGAGCCACATCCCCGGCCTCTCAGCAGGTCAGAGGTGCCGGGGAGGGACTGGCGTGGGGGTGGGCTTTCTGTTTTGGCCGTTTTGCTCAATTCGACAGTTTCCCCAAAGGCCATGCTGGCCATTCCTGACAGCCCTGCTGCCATCTAAGCCACAAGGCGCCCTGCTGTGTGTGCTGGGGCTCTCTCCTCAGCAGCATGAAGCCACCACAGCGGGCACCTGCTGGTCCCCAAGTCCCACCCCCTCTGCCTCTGGCCCTGGGTCGGGACAGGACATTCACGAGGCCATCTGGCCTCCAGAGCAACGAGGGCCTGCACGGAAGCACATGAGGGGCACGGGAGAGGAGGGAAGACGCTGTTCCTGGTGAAAGACCTGAGACTGGACGTGCCACATGGACATGCAGCTCCTCCCGGGCAGGGCGGGCGGGCAGGGCTGGCGGGCAGGGGTGGGCAGGGGCGGGCGGGCAGGGGCCCCCACCCCAGCTGGCCCTTCTCCGGCTCTGCCAGGGCCGCAGACGGCACAGCAGAAGTCCCCTGGCGGCCCTGTGGCCTCTGCTCTGTGTCCCCTGTTCCCTGTCACACGTCAGCACCGAACACGGGGTGGCTCCTTCCCTCACCCCCCTGCCCCAATGTCCTCAGGCAGAGATGGGGGCGCGGCACCCCAGGGACAAGCTGGGGGCAGGGAGGGGGCAGGGGTCTGGGCACCCCTTGGGGGTGTTCCCACATCAGTGTGTGCTGTGAATTGGTGCTGAATGTTCCAGAAGAGAAGAGGAACAGACCCCCGGCCCCTCCCACCAGAAGCAGCGAGGGGCTGCCTGCACCTTCGTTCATGTGCAAATGGCTGCAGCCTCTCCTGGGGCCCCTTTTCCAGATCAAGTGTTTTATTTGAAGAAATGTGCCTTCTGGGGTCCAGACCTTTCCAGCACCAAACTCAACTCAGAAGGAAACAAAATCCCATTTTTCAGAAAGCTCTTGTTTTTCTAAGCCTGCAGCCAATGAGCTCTGGAGCAGACAACTTCGGAGTTACGAGGTGAGGCTGGGGTCGCTGCGCGATGACACGCAGCCCCTGCTGCAGCCCTGGCGGGCAGCCTCCGACTTGGGCTTGTACCCTCCAGTGACGGGCGCTCGCCACTTCCCTGAGCAGCATACACCATAAGTGGGCAGTCTGAACTGTGGGTTAAAAATGTGGAGTCCTAATTAGCCCTTTTATCTAATTCCCACTCTTTGATGTTTGCAGAGTCCTCTGGAGTCATGCAGAAAAGCCCCCTCCCTTTTCTCCCTTCAGAAGCTGAAGAAAGCTTCCAGAACAACACACACACTCACAGCAGGGCTGGAGAGCAAGGCAGGCCCTTGTGCAGAGACCACAGCGTGTGCTGAAGGCCCAGCGTCCCAGGTTCCCAGGAGGCTCTCCTTTACTCAGCCACAACCAACACTGCTTCCAGGTCTTTCCTCCCTTCCGTAAGCTCTGAGCGCCTGTGCACGTTCCAGAACCCCGGTGTCAGGTGCGCGCACTCGGGGGCCCTCGCTGTCACTGCGGCCCCGCTGCCTGCCGCCTCTGGCTGGAGGGGCTGGTGTGCTGTGGGTCCTGCCTGTGCGCTCCCCGAGCTGGGCAGCGCTGTCTTTCACGTGGGGAAAGGCCCCGTGGCTGGAGCAGAGTGAGGCCTGTTAGAAGGAGGACAAGGACACTCCAGAAGAGACAACGCGATGCTCCCCCACCCCTCTAACCCAATGAGAAGGCTGAAGCTCATGGCCATGTAGCTACAGAGAAGAAGCTACCATCCCTAATTGAGTCCAACGCCACTGCCCCTAAAAGCTTCCTGGGAACAGACGTCTGGCCCCGCGCGTCTAGTTCTTCCTGGCAGAGATGCCTCTGCGTGACTGTACCTGGTCGGTGTGGGGCCAGCCCCTCGCTCTCAGCGACCACGCCTGGTAAAGGCCAAGCTGAGTCTCAGGACTCAGGTGTCCTGGCACCAGCTCCGGGCTCTGGGCTCTGAGTCAGGCTCTGTGGGTCTCTAGAGAGGGTGCTGGGCAATTAGGTGCCTCCGAGTCACATTCCAAGAGGCCAGAGCCCACGCTCACCGCTGGGCTGCCCAGGAAGTAGGTCCTCGTGGGGCACAAGTCCCGGGGATGTGACATCCCTGTGCAGTTCTGTCATTTGCAGGCCCTTCCCCCCTGCGGTGGCTACCAGACCGTGGGCATTCCAGACCACAGGAGGGCCTGGCTGGAGGGGGGCTGGTGGGGTACCTGCTCACACCTGTGTGATGTGACAGATGCTCACCCTCTCAGCACCCTCTGCCGGGGGCCGGGAGGGCCACGTGCACAGCCTGGCTCCCCCCCTGTGACACCCCGCACCCCAACCAGCACCCTGGCTGTTGTGCTAATCCTGTCTGTGAAGAGGTCAGAGACCTGGTCCAACTCCAAGTCAGGGGTGCGGTACCCTGCGCCCTGGGCAGCCTTGCTGCTCCAACTCCAGCCCAGCCCTCGAGAACCCCGAGTCCCTCTACTGGGCCTTTTGATGGTGTACAGTGGCTAGTCAGGAAAAAGAGGCAGGGCTGACATTAACGGAAGGACGACTTCACCTCCACATCAATACGTCTGCCCTGGAAGACGGAGGAGATGCCTGCTTCCTCCTTGAAAAGCCGAGCAAAGGCAGCTGGGAGCTGCTCCCCTCTTCAGCCCCAGTGCCTGCCCCACCCCCAGCTCTGGGGGTGAATCATTCTTGTAAGGTCCCAATGCCAGGGTGTCCCACGCGGCTGCAGGCAGGACCCTGGGAGCCGGGCCCGCAGGGCGATAGGCCATCCTGCGTCCAGGGCGGGGAAGCTCCCTGCTGGCTGCAGCAGGGGGTGAGGCACCCATGCGTTCAAGAGCACACACAGAAACACCAGTGCAAGCACCTCCACAGCTCTGCCCGATGCACCACCTAACGGACCAAGCAAGTCCCATTCAACACCAAGGGACACCAGTGAGCAGGGATCTCAGGTCGGGCTCTGATGGGGAGCAAGGAGGGGACAGGAGGAGGCCTTGGGGTCCCAGAAAGATGTGGGGGCGCTGGGCATGCTCCTTGGTAACATTCCAGATGGATCTGCAGCCTCCCCTCTAAGTCTGCCGTTTAAACCACACGCACTGTTGTTGCAATGAGCATTAGCTCAGGGCTCAGCGAGAACAGGGAACCTCAGGGGACAGATGCTGCGGTTGGCGCTGGAGCTGTGGCGGCTGAACATCCAGCCTGTGTTTTGTGAGTGTGAACACGGCTCCCTTTGCTCCTGCTTTTCCACTGGTAATGGGCTCGAGACTCCTGTTGACTTATGTCTACATCTCCCTGGTTGACTTTTTATTTATTCTTATCTACCTTCCCCAACAACTGGGGCAGACGCCAGCACAGGGCAGCCTGGAAGTCAGCGCATCCCCACAGCCCGAGTTATCCACGCAGCGGAAAGTTTGGTACTAATCACCCTCCAGAGGCGGCAGCCACCCCAAGGGTGTGTGTGAAGATAGCCCAGCTGCGGAGGTGCGCTGCGCAAACGGGGCCCAGCCGGCCCAGCCAGGCAGCCACCTGAAGCTGGTGGAGACGGGGTGGGGGTGGGGGAGGCTCTCCATGGTCAGAAAAACAATTCACATGTGACCTCCATCGGGCTGAGCTGCAGGGCTCCGGGAGAAGCCAGACACCCTGGCTGCGTTCCTGAGGTCCAAGGCTGGGATCCCTTCCCAGTAACCCTGACAGGCCCTCATCGGACCTCTGTTTCAACCTGTCCTCACGTGGGGTATGGGGGGTGCACCACTTGAGTCTGACCATTTATCACCAAACACTAAGAGGAAAAGCCAGTAGAGGCGCCGGCCTCCCCTGGGGCAGGACAGGGTGGGGAGGGCATGCCAGCTGCTCTGTGCTCCAACACTAACCCCCCAACTTGGCTTTCTCTCTCAGCCTCACTTTCTCCACCCAGAGAACACAGGGGTGGAGTAGATCACCTCCAGATGAAAACTCTATGGAGCACCTACGACACATCTGGTGCACCTGTTCTTCCAGGGCTGAGAGGCCGTCACTGGAGAAACAAACAGAAGACACTCAGGGAGCTTCTCTTTCCTCTGGCCTGAGGGTGGAGGTGCGGGTGGGGGACACATGCCCACAGCATGCCAGGGAGGGGTGGGGGCGCTGGCCAGTGTGGCTGGGAGGGGCTTCCCGGAGAACGAGGGTCTCTGTCCTCCAGCCACAGAATTGTGCAGAACCAGGCGGGCGCTGTGGCAGCACAGGGGGGCAGGGGTGGGGGCTGGCTCCGTGGGCTGAGCAGGGCCCTGCGGGGTCCCTCAGCTGTGCCTGGCGGCTTTCTCTCTGACACGTGAGAGGCAGCCTAGCTGGAGGCACTTGGGCCCAGCATGGTGTAGTGATGGGAGGCCCAAAGGCTCTCGGATTCACAGGATACGCTGGAAAGCCCAAAAAGGGCACCGTGCAGAGGACAAGAGCTGCTGGAGGCAGCAGGTGGGACTCACCTCTGCGCCCCAGAGACCTGTGTGGCCCTTGGGACCCAGGGGACACTCAGGAAACGCTTGGTAGCTGCAGGCACTCAGTAGGTGACTGAGGCATGGGTGTCATTTCCCAGGGCAGTGTGCACCATGGGGAGGGCGTGGGGACCTGCACGTCTGCGTGCCGGCTTGCACCTCTGTGCACAGTGGATCGTGCCCCAGGGGCTGTCTGGGGTGGGATGAGGGCGTGCCCTCAGCCAGGAGAGCCAGCAAGACCTCCTGGGGATGCAGGCTCCGTCTGGATGTGCAGCCGCAGGGGTGGCACAAAGCCGAAGTCTGAGTTTTCACCAGGCCCTCTGGGGGCTGCCCAGCCCACTCGAGACCTCGGGTCTGTTGTTGGCGCAGCCGGAGGGGGTCAGTTCTCTGGATGACCCACTGGACACAGAAGCTGGGTGACTCATCAATGCGGGGAAGGCGGCCACATTGGCCAGTGCCCTCCCCCTGCTGCCGGCATCTGGCACTATTTTTCCATTTTTAAACAGGAACAAACAGAACTGATAAGATACTTGCTGATGGAGGGAGGATTGGAATTGATAAGCCTTGGACGATTTCTTTTTCCACAAATAACAAGAGAACGCACAACCTGGAATCTGGCAGGAAAGTGGAGTGGGGGCCCGCCCGGCTGCCTCTTACCCGCACCCCTCAGCACCCCTGGTGAGCCAGGGCAGGAGGACTAGGCTCCAGCGAGGAAGAGAGAGAGGCGGTTTGCTTGGGAATGGAGACTTTCTGCCTGGGGCACCCCCACCCTGTCTTGTCCCAGGGCTGGAGCAGTGATGGGTGGGGGCAGCTGCCGGGGGGACGGTGTGCTGCTGTGGACATGGGACAAAGGCCGAGCCTGGCACTTCTTTCCCCACACATTTCAGTTCTTACGCTTGACCATGTCGATACGGGACACGTCAGCATCGAGATCAGAGCCACTCCCTCAGCAGTCCCGTCAGCACTGATGGGAAGAGCGCAGTGGACAGAGGCGCTGGGGGCCGCGCTGATGTGTGTGGTCACCGGCTGGTTCAGGGGCCACACTAACGAGGAGCAGGGGCCTCCAGAATGGATCCCCGAGGGGCCTAGTCACTTGGCGGGAGATGGTGGAAATAGGAAGAGTAAATTAAAGCCACAACAAATACTCCTCCTGTGGTTAGACACTGCTGGACTTAGGAAAGGTACTGTGTACTGCTCACTGGGGTCCACAGAGGTGGCTGCTCAAAGCCAGTGGTGAGCTGCCCAGTGGTTCTGGCTGCGCTGGGAGCTGAGGTCTCAGCCTCCCTGGACCCCACCTGAGCACTGCCTGTTTTCTAATTGGGGTTTTTTGCTGAGAAGTGAGCCCTTTTCTCCTCCCACAGAATGGGAAGGGCGGCCCCATAGAGAGACCTGATGCCCATCCTCCATGGCCTCTGGGGGACCTCACACTTCACACACGATTCTCACAGCCACGCTGTCCTGAGAGAAAGGGACGGCATGGAAAGCTAGCAGCTGCCCGGCCACACTCACGTGCTGAGACCTGAGTTCAACCTGCACAACAGCCCTGTGAGGGTGGGGTTCTCCTTTCCGTATGAAACCATGTCCAAGGTCATACAGCTCGCCAACAGAGAGGCTCTTCTGCACTTGGCACGCTCCCCTCCTTCACTTACAAAGAAAGACGCAGGATCATACCCCATCAGCTCCCTGTGTGTGTGTGTGTGTGGAGGGGGGATGGACCCCATTTCTGCTTCATCGGGAAGCACATCAGCTAGAATGCCAATGGGGGCTTTTTTTTTTGGCTGCAAAATGTGTCCCAGCCATCACCCCCTGCCTGCCCACTGCCCAGGCCTTTCCGAGTTCTGTTTCCTCCCCCGAGCCCCCCTCGGCTGCTCTGTCTCTAGGTAGAGAGCCCAGTGAGCTCTGCTGAACTGTGAGCTCCCCACCCCAGAAGTCCCGAGCCAAGGACACCTGTGTGCTCTGTCCCCGTCTCCTTCGCCTCGCTTCCCTCTGCTAAACCATCCGTGTCTGAGTCCAGTGGTATGTGGGTAAACTGGCTCTCTGGGGAAAAAAAAAGCCCTGATATGTAGCATTGGCCAATTTCCATGGTATAAACACTCCCACTGTGGCTGATTTTAAGCTGCCCATGACGCCACTGAGGGCGGAGCTGGGAAGAGAGATGAGTGGCAGGCGTGAGGGCTCCGCCCACACTGCCTGAGTCTAGGCGCTGGCAGGAGCTGCAGGAGGCTGGGCATAGTGCAGCCTGATGAGACCTGCATCACAGGGCAGTGCTGGGGCCCCAGAGCACACCTGTCCTGTCGGCCACGCACCCCGCTATCCCAGTGGCTGAGGGGGTCAGCGCACAAGTGCTGGTTTTCTCAGGGATGAGGATACAGAAAGGGAGGAGGGGATGCGTTGTCTTCTGTCATCCAGCACCTGGACGTGGGGCAGCTTAAGGCCCCACTTAACACCCTCGGAACATGCCCGACCTCTGAGAGGATGGGGCTGGGGGCTTTGTCTTCTTCCATTCCGTCTCCACAAAACCATTAGGCAACCCAGCCTTCTGAGCCCGATCTCCCTAGAGCCAGTTTCCTTGTGCGCTGGGCTACACCCATGTCCTGCTTGCTGCTGGGGGCGTGGGCGTCTGTGGTGCCAGGGGGTGGCGGGAGGGGCTGCGGTGGGCCAAGAGGATGGTTTTGACAAGGGCTGGTTTTCCTCGATCACGCCAAAGGCAGAAGCCAATCTGTCACCTTTGCGTGAGCTGCCAGGCAGCAGGTAGAGAATTTAACAGCTTGTGGGAGTTCTAATTAGAGCGCCAATTATAACTCGATTGACCTGCGTGGCTTTGAAAGAGGCCTGCAAAAACACATGTCGTCTGTGGATGAAGCCTATTTTGCTTCGAGTTTGTTCTGGGAGATCTCTGCAGGGGTCGCTCGCTGGCGGTTGGGTTCTAGCCCCATGCATCTGTCTGTCTGGATGCTCGCTGCCCCGGCCAGAGGATGAGAAGGGGGACACGGACGCCTGCAGGGGAGGGGCGGTTCTTTGCACTGGACACACTTCACTCCCTTATTTATGAAGAAAGATGCAATAGCAGGTCCCCTAGGCTCCCTGTGGGGGGTGGGCCAGCAGTTTCTGCTTCATGTGGAAGGACATTAGCCAGCATTTCAATTATGGGTTAATTAAGTCTGACCTCTTGGCAAAGCCGGATCCCAGGCTGTGTGTATGTGTGTGTGTGTGCGTGCTTGTGCAAGATTCCTTGCAGAAACAGTCACTGTCATTATCTGCTCGGGTCACCCACCCTCCCGTGTCATAAGAATCAGGTCTGCAAGACATGGAGAGGCACACGTTCATCGCTGGACTCCATCAAAGTCCTTCGGGCCACATACGTGATCCCGTCTAATTCTCCCAAAGCCTGACGGGATGGACACCATCATCCCCCTTTAGGGGAAGAAAGTGAGGCCCGAGAAGCCCCCAGCCCCCAGCTCTTCCACGTGGGAGCTGTGTATCTAATTCAAGTCACTCCTGCTCCTAACACTTACTCAAGTGACTGCTGACCGAGAGCCTTCCTCGGCATGGGGCTTCACGGCCATCGCATAACCACCGGGCACAGGGCCGGAGTGGCCCCAGGCCAAGGGCAGAGGGGCCTGTGGAAACAAGAGGGCCTGAGATTCTGACAGGGCCAGGCCCTGAAAGCAGCTACGGCTGGGATTAGCTGGGTGGATGCGGAAAAACTGCAAACTGTCAGAACCTGCTTCCTCATTAGTCAGAGTTCCCTCCTGCTCCTTAAATGTCGGGGCTCTCTCCGTTCCGTCCTAGGCCCACTCACGTCTTCCTCTGTGATTCACAGCCCAGGCCGTCTCATTCCCTCCAGTAGTTTCAGCTACCACCGCAGGCCACGGCTTCCCCGCTGCGGCTCCAGCCCCACACCCAGGGGCCTCTCTCCCTGGAGGCTCATCTCCACATGGCCAACCAGACCTGTATCCTCCTTCTTCCCACATCTGCTCCCCCTCCTGCCGGCGAAGCATTCACACAGGTGCCTGAACCTGGTGCCCGAGTCCCTCGCCATGCCTTGTGACCGAGTCCACCTCCTCATCGACTCCTGTTCCGGACGGAACGTCACTAGCTGAGTCCAGTCTACTGTCTCTTAGCTCCCATCTGACCTCTCCTCCTCAGCTTCCAGAGTGATCTCTCCAGAATGAAAACCTGATCGCATTACTGTATTTTAAACTGTTATCTGAACAATTTCAAACCTGCAGAAAGGTAGAAAGGCTAATATAGTGAACACTGATATACCTATCATCTAAATCTAATAACCGTTAATGTTTTTCATATTCACTTTATCTATGATATTTTGAGGGGCAAGGGTTAGTATTTCAGAGTAAATTATAGGCATTGTAACATTTCACCCCTATGGACTTGAGCCGGAATCTCTAAAAAATGAGGATGTTTTCTTATATAACCACCCAACTATATCATACCTAACAAAAGCAACAGTGCCTCATTAGCTTCCACTACCTGGCCCCAGTTCAGATTTCCCCAATCGTCACATCTTATCGCCAAAAGCTCTTTTTTTTTATTTTTTATTTTATTTATTTATTTATTTTTATTTTTTGAACTGAACTGGGGGCCTCACCACATTTGGGAAGCACGCCCCAGTTCAGCATGTGGGTCCACCTGGGCCGGAGCCGGGATTCGATCCTCAGTCCTCGGGGCTTCAAAGCAAGCGCTTAACCCACTGAGACATCCCGGCTTTCCCTATTTTTATTTTTAATTACATATTTAAACTCCATCTGTCCCCTAACGTGTGGAAGAGTCTGCATCCCTATCAGCTGCTGAAACATGGCTCCCAGGTCACACCCCCTATGGAGCCTTTTCTGTGTCCCTACTGGCCTGAGTACAGGCCACCTGCACCCTGCACATCTGTCCATCAGCGGCCCTGTGACGTCCCTTATCCTGCCTTCCACTTGCCATGTCTCTCCTGCTAGACTTTCAGGACTTGTGGTGGGCAGCAAGTTTACATCCTCAGGATCCAGCCTGGTGTCTGGTTCGAAACTGCTTTCCATGCATCTTACACACACCGTCTCATTTCATCCTTATTGCAACTGTGAAGGGGCTGGGTGCTGAATAATCGGCCGGAAGCCAAGATAAAGCAGCAGCAGGAGCCGTGCCTGAGTCACAGCGGGCGCTCACGTGTGGAGCTCCTTCCTGCTTCACAGCCTTTTGGGAGACTAGCTAGCTGATGTTCTAAAGGCTTTGCAAGGAATACTAGCTCCAAAGGTGTCTCAAATGACAGGTGTTCTGTAAATACCAAGCAGAGGAGAAAAGGGATGCAGTATGCAGGAGGGGGCAGGGGTTCAAGCGTCCGGCCCTCAGGGAACCTGGTGGGGAGTGAAGGATGCAAGTAGCCCTGGGGAGGGAATTTGCTGCTGGCATGGTGGTCTGGAGTCCTGGGACCCTGTTAGAGGAACTATCTGAGGAGCCCTCAGAGGGCTTTCTCTGGGAGACGTGGAGCTACTTGGGCGCGGGGCTCAGGCTGTGGTTGCAGTCTCTCCCCAGGAGGGTGCTGAGGCCCTAGGGCAGCACAGCAGGGGCAAGGCCACCTGGGGATCCAGGTGGCGATTGTACCAAATGCCCCTGGGCAGAGCCTCCGCACACCTGCACCCCATGCTCTGCTCAGCAGCATTCACCGGTTTCCGGAACACGGGATCTGTGAGGACAGGGCCCCAGAGTCGGGGAGAGGGGCCTGCCTTGGCTCCAAGCCAGAACCTTCCCAAAGCCCAAGGGCGTAGACTTGGTACATTTCGTCACTGGAACGTTTGTCATTCCTTCCTCCTAAGTAGGCCCTCATCCCTGCTCCCATGGCCACAGGAGTGGGGCCACAGGCTACCCTGCAAACTGTCCTGACCCAGCTGGGCTCAGAAGTCACTGCAGAAGCTGGTGACTCAGCCGTACTGGGCTCGGGCAGCTGTGAGAAGTGACGCTACACAGCAGGGAGGGAGGGACGCTTCCAGGCAAAAGGCAAGAGAAGAGACAAGACCTCACTGGGGAGCAAAGGGGAAGGAGGCAGCCCAGCAGACGCTGCGTGACCTTGCGACACTGGGTGGGAGCCCTCCAATCCCCGAAATGGTGGGAGGTTCCCCTCTTTCCTGCCAGAGCAAGGCGCAGGGCTCTCTGGGACCAGAGTCAGCCCTGAGGGAGTCAGAGAGTTGATCCCTTTCACCCCCATCCCCAGCCCAACAAGGCAGGGGCTTGCTCCCATTCTACAGATGGGGAAGTGGGCTGGAGACCTTCAAAAGGGATGAAGTCAGCACTCCTGGTGGGCCTGCCGCATGCCGCTCAGTGCCCTCGGAAACCCCTGCTCTGTCTGGCTCGGCTTCCCCATCTGTAAAAGGGGGTGCTCGGATATAGGACTTCACTGGCTTTTTAAATCCTGCGATGCCTTCAGCAGTCTGGTCAGTGCCAGGTCCAAAGGCTTTCACGGACTACCTGCCCACTTCAGGCTCTAAGCCTCAATGCGGGTGAAGCAAAGCTAAGGCAGGACCTGGGACGAATTTCTCACGGAACGCCCTCCCTAGACCTCTGGGCTGAAGAGCCGTAAAGCTCACTCGGAAGGTCCAGACAACAAGTGTGGTGGATGTGGCCCAGAGAGGGACCAGGAGCACTGGGGGAGTCTCTGGGATCAGCACCAACTGATGGGGCAGCACTTCAGGCACGAGATGGGCTAGAGGTGGCTTGGGGACAGCATGGGGGAGGAGGGTGCTGAGGAATTCCAGCTGCAGCAGCGCTAACCCAAGGAGGAGAAGCTAGGGACGGGTATCTGAGGACACAGAACAATCCAGATAAGTGAAAACGTGGATCAGAGAGTCCGATCCAAGCCTGTGGCACGGCAGGCAGGCAGTGGAAGCGAAATGTCAAATCGCACCGGCATCATGGGGCAGAATTCTAAGAATAAATGGTTTGAATGGAGCATGTCAGATTTTAAACAGTGTTCGATCATAATTGCTGATGAGACACTGAACGGCACAGCCTGCAATTAGTCATCTAAGACTCTGAGACAGAAAACAGAAATAAACAGAATTGATTTTCTCCTTAAGCTGCAGCAAAGGCACGCCTGGCGACATGGCTGCGTCTCTCAGCCGGCGCTGGGTCTGCGGGTTTGGTGCTCGGGGGAGCCAGGTGCCTCCTGCTGTGTGGGTGGGGGCATGGCTGGGGGGCGGGGAGGGGCTGGCAGGAACACAGGCTCTAGCCACACAGGAGCCACGCGGGTGCGGCAGGAACAACGTGTCTGCCTCGGTGCCCTGGGCTGGCCCCGCCCCCCTGCCACGGTCGGCTGCTGGGCGGGGGAGCACACCTGAGCCCTGCCTGACACGCCAAGCCCTCCTCTCTGAGCCCCAGCCTGCGAGGCACTGAAAGGTTCCACACGGATCAGCTCCGACCTGGCCTCCACGCAGCTGCACCGCTCAGCCCTGTCCCAACGGCCCTTCCCACACCGGTGTCAGGCAGGGACGGGGCTCAGGCAACGAGCACCCAAAGGCCTCTGCACAACTATTTAAACACCACGCGTTCCAGTGACAGCTCACATTCTCCTCCAGGGGAGGAAACCCCAGTGCTTGGGGGGCTTCATGTGTAAAATAGGAATGAGGGCACTGGTCAAGTTCAAGTTCACGTGTGGTTGCTCTCCCTTTCTGCCTCCCCAACCCACCTTGCCCACCTGCCACCTGTGGTCTCCACAGGCCACTGTGCTGGCTGCCTCTGGCATGGCGCTTTCCCCCCGGGAGAGGCCAGATCGGTGAACAAAGAACTCCACGTGGGTTCAAGAGCTTCAAGATGGGGGTGGGAGGGGCAAGGGCTGAGAGTTCCTCTGGGATGTGGTGGGAGAGGTGGTGAGATCTAAGGGGGGCTCCATGACTGGCACTGCCCTTCCTACCACCCAGACTGAGCTCTGATGCCCCCGCCTTCAGACCCATGGCCCAGCCACGGCCTGGCTGTGGGCAGGCCGTCTGCCCCAGTGGCCCTGGACAGCCTGTTCAGCCTCCCCTCTGAGCCCAGACAAGAGACGCTCTTGGTCTCTCTGTGATAAGTCATGCCAGCTGGGGCCTCCACCCATTCCTTTCAAAGTCTTTTTAACTTGAATGACCGGGGCTCCAGGCTCAAAAAAAAGTCAGAAAGTAATGCTGAAGAGCACAAGTACTATGCTTTCGCATTTCAGCTCCTCCAGTTGCTGAATTTGGTCATGCTAGGTCAGGGGGAAAGCCACACCCATGGTCAGCTCATTTGGGAAGACACCTCACTCACTGTCAAAAAGACACAGACGGGCTTTCACCCCAGGTGTGACCTGTGCTATAGAGAATAACAGCAATGCACATGGCTCGTGAGCCTGTATCAGCTCATGTACTCTGCACAATAATACCACAGGGGTTGGCAATGTTATCATCTCCATTCACAGCCAAGAAGATGGAAGCACAGAAAGATCAAGGCACTTATTATCTCTAGTCACAGAGTTAATACATGACAAAGCTGGGACTTGAGCCCAGGCAGGCTGGCTCCAGCACCACACTCCTAACCTCAGTGCTATCCTATCATCCAAGTTATAGATGCTTCAGCAACACTACTAACATCCAACCTCAGTATCTCCCAGTCCAGTCCTGCTCCTAAACGGCAGCGTAACCTGGGGCAGGTCACCAAGAGCAGTTTCTGTCAGTAGAAAAGGAATTCTCCATTTTACCTCATCTAGGGAGAACAAACACATCAGATATGGTGTGCGAGGTTTTAAACGTGTTTGTAGAGGTTAAAGCGATATTCATGCCAAGTATTAATAGTCCTTGAAAAGGCCTCAAAGCTGTCAAAGGAGCTGAAATGCAGTGCATACAATTGAAAGAAGGGAGAGAAGGTGGAATGCAGAACAGAGGCCTAGACACCCAATTGCACGCACTGCATTTTCCTTTGCACTGTTAGTCTCAATGCTGATTACAGTGAGTAAAGACATTAGACAATTAAGACCTGTACACTCTTCAAAGAGTATTATCAACACATACACAGATCACAGGTAGGGTGGGCATTGAAATATCTTTTTTCAAAACAAAAACAAAAACGGTTCTTCTTAATTTTAAAAGCATTTGTTTTCATCCTGAAAGAAAATAAAATACAAATAATAGTTGAAAGAGCCTTCTCAGTAGACCATGGTCAAGTTTTGTTTCCTGCCAATCATTCTTTCCATGCACATAAAGAAAACTGATACTCTGGATGAAAGAGATCCACTGGTACTGACCAGACTTTGAAAGGGGAAGGGTATCTTGGTTCCATTTAATTCGCTTAATTGTACCTGGCTCTTATTCAGAGTGACAGAAGGAATCAAAGGCCCCTCTTCTAGACTGCTTTCTCCAGGGGACGGGTGTGTGACCCTGTCCTCTCTTATCTGTGGCCGGGCTGCCTGCGGCTCTGGGTCCCCCTTGCTAGCCTGATGGATAAATTAAGACACACAGACATTAGTCTCTGCAGTAGCCACGAAAAGTTCATCAACTTCAGGATGTACCTTCTCCAGGGAGGCACACAGGGGAAAACATGCTGCTAACTAATGAAATACGAGACGACAGCCATTTCTGTCCAAATCTCATTAAACAGGTAGATAGGTTAAAAGATGGGAGAGAGAGAGAAAAGCAGCAAAGTTTCATAATTTAGCAGTGCCAGCTGCCTCACGCAAGCCAGAGCTCACCGCTTTCCCTGGATTCAGACCCTCGGTGCCATTCTCCGGCTTGTCTCTAATAATGGGATAAAGCCTTTTCCCACAGTGAACAAGCGTGCAAGCTTAAGACAGTTTAACACATTGCGTACGGATCACGAGAATCTTCGTTTTTTCTGAGCCATGCGTTAAGGACGCGTAATGAGAATTCTCGTTTTTACACTTGACCTTTTATTTTTTGCAAGGTTTATTTAATTAATGAGGTTTGGTTGATACATAATGAGAAAATATTATCAATGGATAAATTTATGTGAGTAAGTACTGGTACAAAAAGTTTCATTGAAAAGTTATAAATAATATGGAAGCAATAGCATTTTAAAGAGAAGAGTTCATTTCAACGTGGTCTCATTTAAATACCTGCCGGAACAGAGGGGTATGAGGGTTTTAAACCCCACCGTACACAACTTGTTTAAGGAAGCTCTGACTTCAGGCCCATCTCTGACCTTCAGAAGAGCCTTCTCTAACCACCTTCAGTCAGCCTTGTTGTGATGAACTCAGGATGACCTCTAGAGCTGTTGCAACAACTTATGATGGAGGAGGAATCCATGGGACACCCCCTGCCCCCCGCACTGGATGTTGATGCCCTGCAAGCTCCCTATCCACGTGACGTGCCTTTGGCTATTTCACAAGAAAACACACTTTTTAAACAGCTTTGTTGTCTTCTCTGCCTGTCTTCGCTACGAATGCACTCCCTTGCTACAGACCTGCAACACCACTTGTAGTTTTTATACTCGCTGTCACTCCAGATTTCTAATGTTTCAGAAAATATAAGATCACAGAGAAAACGGTCAAAGAGGGCCCGTGCATGAAGCCTTGAGCCTGAAGCCACTTTTATTGAACTTGGGGTTTTTGATGTCTTATAATCCATCCACAGAAGACAGATAAGCACTTCTGGACCCATCATGCTCCAAACACAAAGCTTATTCTACAACTAGATTGGCCCCTTAAGGTAATCTCAACACTGTGCCCTTCCACTGGGCAGGAGCCCCTTCCAACCTCTCTGTGGGCTCCCTTCTATAACCCCTTCCGGGGCAGGCAGGCCTCAGCCACACTTCCCTGGATGAATCACCTGGACCTGACCCATCGCCTCCCAATCATCTTCCTCCTCCTTCAGGGAGCTCCGCCAATGGTCTTCTAGCACGAACCCCCCTGTGGGTGGGGCTGACCATGCCCTGTCTTCCTGCTGCCCTGCTTTGAATGACTGATGACTTTCTGCCCTTTCCTGGCCCCCACCTTGTCTTGGGAACTTTGACATTCAAGGCGATGGCCCCTTAGTGCATTTAATCTCTATTTTTCCCCATCACTCACCACAGCTCTGAAATGTCCTTGTGTCTGCCATGGCAGACCGGCCTTAGCTGAAGGCTGTCCCTCAGGTGACACATCAGTCCTCTCCCTTCCTCACTGCGCATGCGGGACAGGTGGGGGCAGAGGCTCCGGCTCTCAGTGCCCCCACTGTCCCCTTCCCAGGCTTCTTGGGGCCCAGTCCTTCCCCAGCTCACTGCTCTCCTTGAATCTGCCTCGGGCCTGGCCCCCTCTCCACCAGGCCCTGAGGACCCCCACCTGCTCTGTTCCATACCTTCTCTCAACCTGTCCAGGGGACTGGAGGGAGCCTGAGCCTCCTGCAACGACGCTCTAGGATGAGCTTATTTCTCAGCAATACCCCCTCCTTCTAGCCTTATCCACACACCCTTCTTGTCCCCTTCCACTTTCACCTCTCTCCTGAAAGGTCCTGCTCCCTCTGGCGCTCACAGCTCACACACGGCTCTCAGAAGCCCAGGCTGACGGTGTCAGAGGGCAAGCAGATATCCCTGTTTGCAGAGCGTGTCCTGGTAACTGTCCTCAGCCACCTGGAGTCTCTGCCTGCTGTCAGCCTGGCGAGTATGGCCCAGGGACACCACTCCTCAGCCCACAGTGAGCCCTGTTCCTGCTCTCCTCCTACCCTGGATCACAGGGTGACTGGTGGGGGAAAGGGTGCTGTTTCTTTAATTCATTTTGGATGCTGGGAGCTAAAGGCTTTTAAACATAGCATGCAAATGTATGTAAATTTATACACTTATGCAAAAATGATACGTAACTATGCCTAGATTTTTCTGGAAGACGTCCGATCAGTCATCTGAATTCCTCCCCTTGTCAACAACACTGCTTTGCAATTCCCATCCCTTCAGCTCACTGCATCCTTAATATCTGCCTACACTCCGCTCTCTACCTCTTGTCTTGTGCTAACTCATCATTAATATTAAACACATTATTTCTCTTCTCCCTCCTCTGTATATGTGAATTTAAACATATACAAAGGTTAAAACTATTAGAAAATTGCTAATTTACACTGGGGTTTAATTTACGTTTGTCTTGTTAACTTTAACGACTGCCGTCTGCCTACAGGTCATTATTGCTTTTTAATTATTAATGTGCTTGCATCTCCACGTAAATTGCAACCCTCCTCCAAGCTGGGTCAAGTGACCTGGTATAGGCTGCATGGTGACAAACCGCTGTTGTTTATGGAACAAGTACCAGCGGCTGGCTGTTCACAGCCCTGAAGTGACCATCAGCCACTGGGTCTGCTCCCGTAACTGACATGGGCCCTTCCTTCACAACAGCTCCGATGGTATCGAGCACCCCCCAGACTGCCCCCAGCTCCTCCCCTCCCCCTGAGCTCCTGCGTGGACGGGGATACGCTTTCCCTTCTCTGGGTGTCTCTATGAGCCACAGTGAGCCTGCAGAGGGTCCCTGCCCCTGGCTGGCTCTTTGGTGGTCTCTGATGCTCATGCTCAGAAAACTCCTCCTCGTGCTGACCTTCTGAGACTTGCCCTGATCTGGCCTGGGGCCGGCAGCCCTCGCCCACCCCTCAATTGAGCGCTCACCTGCCTTAGTGCCAGACAAGGGTCAACGCTCACCTCTGTGCCCGCCTCCCCCTGTCATGTAAGTCTAGAGCCCTGGTTCTGCCCTTGGCCTTGATCTGATAAAAAGACAGTGTTTGATCTTCCTGCTGAGCCAGCCCTTCCTCTTCACTTAGGGCAGGGTGTCCAGCCTGGGCTTCCCTGGGCCACACTGGAAGACAAATTGTCTTGGGCCACACATAAAATACAGCTATTGTTAATAGCTGATGAGCTAAAAAAATATGACAAAGAAATCTCATAATGTTTTAAGGAAGTTTATGAGTTTGTGTCAGGCTACGTTCAAAGCCGTCCCGGGCCGCATGTGGCCTGCGGGTTGGACAAGCTGGACTTAGGGGTTTCCAAGCCAGTCCAGCTCCCGTGACGGTAGAAGCCGGGTCTTTTCTGACTCAGTAAGAGATTCTCAGTTCCTGTGCCTAAGTTGTGTCTGGTACTAATATTATACCCATTTACACAGCTGGGGAAACTGAGGCACAAGGAAGGGAGTGACAGCTCCAGCCTGGAGCCTCAGCCTTGGCCCCCGAGTGTCTGCAAGGTCATCTTCCTCCCTTCTTCTGTCCAAAGCCACAGAAGCCCAGCTTTCCCTCACGGCGCGGGGAGGACAGCAGGAAGGTGAGGCTGGGGTGCTTCAGGGCTGGAGGGCCTGGGGTCCATGGGCTGGCCCTACCTGGGCACCCGGGCTCCCACAGTACCAGCTGTCAGCTGGGGCGTGGGGGGCAGACCGGGGAGCAGCGGCTAATGTGCATCGTTCACAAGGTCACCAAGCAGGAGCCATCTAAGCCACCCTTTGGGACTCGTACTGGTCAATGGCTGGGCAGTTTCAGATTGTGGAAATCGAAACTCCACACCGCGGGCTCGTTGGTCTCAGCCTGCCTCCAGTGTGGAGTGTTTTTGAGTCTATTGGGGTGCACTGAGGAAAGTCTAAAGAGTTCATTGCTATTACTATTTTCGAGCAGTCAGATTTCCAAAGCAGGTAGTGTCACCGAGCCAGACAGGGCTCACTTGTGGCCCAGGACCCAGCAGTCAAGGTCCCCAGTGCCACCCTCCTCCCTGCACACCTCCCCCCCTGAGCCCCCAGGGACCCCTGCACCATCCCCCGCCCTCAAGCACCACCTCCCCGGCGCTGGGCCCACCAATGCTCCTCAGAAGGGAAAGCAGCGGGCAGTGGTCGGGAGCTCAGGTGTCCCGACAGGCTCCAAAGGCGAAACAGAGAGTGCCCAGTGCGATGATCCTATTTGATCTTTTGTCTCATGTGTTCCCCTTGGGGATGAACAAGAAATACTGCTCTGAATTATTGATAGGCCCCAGGGTAGAAACACGGTGTTGCTTTTTAATAAAAAGGCAGGGTACATGGTACTGATTATGCCTCTTCTGTGATGCTCTAGAAAAGAGCACTGGGATCTCAAAAGCACTTACAAATTCCTCTCACAATAGTGAGACAAAAATGAAAGGCCACGTCATCATTTAAATCAAACAAACTGATGTTTGGATAAGTAAAATTATAAAGCTACAAAATGTTCATATAAAGGGGAGTTGAGAAAAACTAAGTATCTGTAATTATTACAAGGTCTGACATTTTCAAAAGTGAAAATGACTGTCATTCATTTTCTATTTAAGAAGCATCTACTAGGTGCCCAGATCTCTGCTAGGCATGTGATGCAGATCATTTCATTCATTTCTCACAAATGTACTGGGTAGGTCACAGCCTAATGCACAGAAACACAGAGGTTTTTGGAGGTCAAGGTTGTCCAGGAGCAAATACTGGGGCTGAGCTTGAACCCAGATGTGACCCGGAAGCACACATTCTTCCCACAGTGCCCAACACGTGGCTCCTGGGCTTCCTCCCGCTGAGAACCAGGCATTACTGCTCAGGTCTTCCACGTTTTGCAACGTTACTATGAGAAACGGCAAGAGAACGAAAGCTTTGGGGTCCTTCAGAGAATGTTTTCCTTATTATTATTATAGTTACAAAACTATATCCTCTTAGCGTTGGATGAAAACTCACAGCCTATTTAGTTGAATGTTTTCATTTTACAGAAAGAAAACAGAGAGCTTACTTATGGGCTTTCCCCACAGTTACAGAGCAAGCGAGCGGCACTGCCGGGGCCAGAACTCTGTCCCTGGACTCTTTGTCCAGTGCTCACGTTTCTGTATCATGAGCCATGGACTCTGGGACACTGGGCCCCCAAGGGCTGCCGTCCTAGAGGCACCCCTGCTTTGTTACCAGCCTTCCTTTCCTGTGGTTCACTAAGTCACAGACGTCCTACCACTACCCTAAGCCTGACGTGCAGCCCAGAGCTGGCCGTGTGGCTTTGTCAGCTCCTGGGACCTGCTCACCTGCACCTTTCAATGCAAGTTCTCCCAGGACGATGGCAGCAGGCAGGCTATGGTTCCGCGTGGCGGCTGAGCTCAGTGTGTTCCTAACAGACGAGCCCCCCACCCCCTGTGGTAGTCCTGCTCCCCCACCTCATGGAGACCGAGGGAGGGGCACCCGGAGAGGTAATAAAGGAAAATGACCCCTCTTTAAACAGCCCCTCTTGAACCCCCCAAGCCTTTGTGCCACCTTTTTCAGTTTCTAGTTTAATCATCCTTTCTAATCAAGAATAGATGGACTTAGACGGGTAGGTCCCCCGCCCACTGTATTAGCTGATTGCTCTGAAACTGGAATTCCTCCTCTGCTTGGGGACTGTATTAACTGTCTCTTCCAGGCCGTCCTGAAACCAGCTTCTGGGCAAATACTGTCCTAGGATAGCCAATTAAGCCAGAGGGTGGGCCACAGACCCTGAGGGACTAAGATGAGTTTTCTCTCACAGGGTCATCTTGCTTCTATGGTTCTGGGGTCTGCTTTACACACGGATGCTTTTAATGGTAATTAATACAATCAATCTCTCCTGGCTCAGGAACTGAGAAGAGTTCCAATCTACCTCATTTGAAGAACTGAAGGAGACCTGCCTAGTTAGGGTGAGAGCCCTGTGACTCCCCAATAGGCAGAGACGACAACCACACTCAGCAGGAAGTAGGTGCAGAAGGAGAGACCTTCATCCCCTCAGCTTCCCACAGTGATTTAAGGGGGTCACGTCTCTCAAGGGAAAGGCTAGGTAGGCAGCTAGAATAGGGGGATCTCGGGAACCCTCCCATAGAGCCCACGTTATTAGGGTAATTACCACCCTGCTCTCAAGAGACCCCACCCCAGATTAAACCACCATAAGAGGAAGTTTTAGGGCACAGAAATGCCCAATGGTTTGGACCAGTTGCTAGTGCCTGTGCAGTGAGTCCTAATGACCTTCATTTCACCTAAGGCTCATTATACCATCATTGTGTATCATGCATATGCCTGGAAGTTCATTAACATCATTACAACAGACTGAATTCTGGGAAGGAACATGCTCAGTTTAGAAAGTGATGTAATACGGCCCCTGTCAATTAAGACTCAATCAAAAGACCCCACACTCAAAACGGAGTTCTCTTTTCCCAAGGAAGAAGCAACGAAAACTGCTCCGCCCCTTGTAAACGGCCACTTTGAGCCATCTCTCCCAGACCTGCACTTCCTCTGCTCTTACTCTCAACCTTCTCCTCACTCTATTTCGGTGTCTTGCTCAATTCTTCATTCAGGGTGCCAAGACCCTGGACACAGCATCAAGAAGAACTCCGTTCCCTGGTAATGGGGGTGTATATTCCTGGAGCTACAGCCCCACACGGTGAGGAAACTGGGGTGACTTACCTGGGTCCTCTCGGCGCCCCTCTGTCAGGATGTCCGACAGGCCAGTGGCCCAGGAGACGAGCTGGAGCCCCAGCTCCCACCGGGTAAGAGCCCCCCCGCTTTGTAAAGTGCTCTGACTGTTGTACTGAAGTCTCACCAGGGATGGACACCTCCCCACGGTGGTTGTCACAAGTCGTGCAGAGACCAAGACGGCAAGGACAGTGCCCAGGGCCACACGAAGGTCTTTATTAGACCCAGAGCGACAGGGTGGCTTGCACTGCTGGCTGGGAGACCGTGGACTCAAACTCCCGGCTCAGCACACAGGGCCCCGGGGAGGGCTCCATGGGCATGAACTCCAGTGGGAACGGAGCCTGCTGGCTTTGTGCACGGGGACAGCCTGGCACACTAACTGCGTCTGGCCTTGGGAACCCGCATCGGGCTTGTGGGTCATGAGCTGCCTGCACGTGGGGCCCTCCCACCGCGGTCTGACTCACCAGTCGCTGCATGCTCTTCACGTGTGTGGGGCTGATGGATAAGGCTTCTTCGTACCACCGCCGGGCTTCCTCCAGGTTCCCCCGGAGCTCGGAGACCTGGCCGCGCATGTACAGGACGTTGTGGGACATGGGGAAGAGGTTGGCAGCTTCCTGGGTACAGGCTGTGGCTTCTGCAGGCTTCCCAATGCCAATGTAGACTTCCGCTGTGGGGAAGACAGCGACAGATGTGTTTCGGGTTCATCCCCCTGCAGAGGCCCTGGGAATGGCTGTGACTGTGGTTGGGGACACTTACATTCCCCCCATGGGAGTCTGGCAGGGGCCTGTGTGGAACAGACAGACACACAGGGCCCAGAGCCAGCCGAACCCCCCCCCCAACGAGGAAACATGTCACCACCACCAAGAGGGGAGTGACGCCTGCCTGTGTCCTCCCACCCACCCCAGGACGCCCCAGTCAGGGCCCAGCTGGTATGGGGCACTGCACCTGTGCTGACAACTGGAATGAGCTCAAGGACAAGCCAGCCAGAGGCACAGAGCCTGTGCCAGGGCGATGACTCTGCCCTCCGCCTGCTCTCCCGGGGCCAGCAAGTGCAACGAGGGCAGCAGGCTGTGGTTACGCATTTATGGGTATGACAGAACGGCTGCTCTTGCAGACCTGGCCCCGGGAACTGGGAAGCACCCACACGCTGGAGACAAAACTGTGTGACAGCCACAAAGCCCTTTGCAAAGCCCAGTTGTTAAACGTCCAGAAAAGCAGGAAAATGACCACAAATCACTGGCAGTCCTGGTCTCCCGGAAATGGCCCATCACACGTGTCCATGTGCCGCCTGTCTGTCTCCAGGCACATGCCAGTGCCCGCTTCTCCTGAGCGCTGTGTAGTCACGGCATGTCCGCCTTCCCAGAGCAGGGCCTGCACCTCCAAGGACGTCAGACGTCCCCACTGCTCAGTGTGTCTGTCAGGACCAAGGCTGGGGGCCACCTCATGTGGCTGCTGTATGCTGGGCCCACGGACCCCTCCTCCCACCTCCAGGCCGGCCCCTTCCTCAAGCATTCTGGCCCTGACCACTGGCCTCCAGCCTTGGCAAAGGTGTTCCACCTGACTCTCCAAGTCACGTCCACCTATACTAACATCCATGCATAACGTAGCATGCACAACATGGGAACGGCGGAGGACACAATACAAAGAAGTAGAAAAGTTTCACTGTTTTCCTCACGAGTTGTGTCCTGGAAGCAGGGACTCCTGGAGCCCTCACCTCCTGCCCC
>PVKE010004701.1:0-62973 GCA_004027555.1 Craseonycteris thonglongyai
AAAAAAAAAAAAAAAAAAAAAAAAAAAAAAAAAAAGAACGTCAGTGAGATTGGATTAGGGCCCACCCAAACAACCTCATTTGACTTAATCACCCCTTTAAAGAAAGGCCCTGTCTCCAGTACGTCACAGTCTGAGGCACTGGGGGGCTGGCTTCAACATGTGAATTTTGGGAGATACAGTTCAGCCCTTAGTAGCCCTAGAAGACCAAAAGCTTCATTTAAACATGCATCACCCCTCTACTCCCTGAACTCTGGTTAGAAAGGAGGGAGGAAGAGAGCACCCAAAGTTCCATCCATCAAAAGTGTATCCATCAAAAGTCACCTTATTGGTGATGGGCATTTTCTTCCCCCTCCTAACATGCTCATGTCCGTGTGGGCGAGGAGTAAGATACATATTTATAGGGTACTGAGGGGTTAACTTAGAGACTCCAGAGCTGGGTCCTCGCCTGCGCTAGGCTAGGCCTGGCCATCCGATGGCGGTGGTAGAGGAGGGCTGGTAGTTGCTAGTCGACGGCAGGCAGGCGTCTGGCATGCAGTTGGTTCAGTGTTCAGCACATGCTGGTGCTTTATGGTGGCACTCACCATTCATCCAGGCCTGATGATTTAATAATTACGGTCTTTGGTGAGAGTGGTAAGAACCTGGAAATGCCAGGCCTGATAAGAAAATATGCACATAGCCACACCATGGAACACACCCCCTTTCCCACCTTCTCTGAGGGCAGCAGCTTCATCATGTAGGCCGCTGCGGCCAGCCAGCCTGTTGGCCTTGCAGCCATCCTTTTGTGGAGGCCCATGGGGTGGGGTGAGTGGGGTGCCTTCTGCCCCTGAAGTCAGGTAGGTCCCCAAAACGGAGCTGGTCCTCAGCCAGTTCTGGGCACAAGGAAAGCCCTGCTTGCAAGAAGGGCTGGGCCCCAGCCATGGCTGCTCCCCAGCATCTCCAGCCTGCAGCCCTGACAGAGTTTTGGCTGCAGCTCTCAGTTCAGTGTAGAGCATGTCCAAGTGGAGGAGAGGCGGCTGCAGACGTCAGTGCGGGGCCACGGCACTGGCCGCGGCTGGGGCTGGAGCCCTTTGCTTTGTATCCTGTCCCCATCCAGGGAATGCTAGTGAGGTGTTTACAGTCGCGGATGGAAGGGCGTGTTCTGTGCCAGTGCATGCCCTCACCCAGCTGCAGCCGTTGCTGTGGAAGCCTTTGTCCGGGCGCAGGAGAGCTGGCCCTGCAGCTGGATGGAGCAGCACTGCGGGGTGTGCAGGCTGCCTCTGTAATTGCTGGACTCCTGGGACTCAGTGGCCCAGCCAATCTCAGAAGTTACACATGTTGTGCCAGGGTGTGACCAGGGAAATGAGCCCTTCATTTCCTGCTTCCCGGCCCAGGGTGCTCTGTCCCTAGGGCTTTCATTTCAGCAAATGTGGGACTGGGGTCCATCAGCTATTTTTAGTATTTATAAAACTTAAAGGAGGTCACACTTTACCTTTAATAACGCTGCAGAGTCTTATGAAAACATCAAGTGCCCTTGCTTTGGGCAGGAATTAAACATTATTGGTTATCTCAGGCCAATTAACAGCTCTGATCAGCATCCTTATATAATTTTTCCTATAAAAGTAAGACAAGAATTAATACATAGTGAATAGTGATCATTTGGCAATTTTTTTTTCAAAACCTGGGAGCTTTGGCTAGAATAAGGGAGCCAAGTGTAAATGTTTTTGGTTTTTTGATTGTGCCTCTCAAAGAGCCACAGGGATATTGGTTTTTTTACTTTCCTCAAAGAGGGAGAAGTATCCTGAAACTTCAGTTTTTCTTCAAATTGTGAAGCAGGGCTTCCTCCTCCTGCTGATGTCCTGTTTCAGGGCTGTGAACTCTCTGTGGGAAGCAGGGGTGTGTGGCAGGGGTCTGGGACCAGGCACAGGCACCCTGGGGTTATTTTTTACACATCTCAGTCCCTGCTCTGTGGGTGTCCACGCCTGTGCCGGCCCTGACACACTTCTGTACCCTCCGTTTCTCCAGCTGAGCATGGCCCCACCTCCTGACATAGCGAATGGGCAGAAAGGAGAACTGAGTCAAATTGAAAGCTACTAACTTTGCACCTGGTAATGAAGGTCGATGGGTGGCAGACATGATGGTGTGTCGAACTTTGGTTTTCCTGGGCTCCCCTCAGCTTACAGACAAACAAGGAAGAGACACCAGCATTTTTAGTGGATGAGACATACGTTCTGCTCACCTTTTGTGTCTTACTGCAGATGGTGGATTTCCTTCCATGTATTTTTTTCTTTCTTTAAAAAAATTTTTTTTTTTTTTGTTTTTGACAGAGAGACAGAGTGATACAGAGACAGAGAGAGAGAGAGACAGAGAGAGAGAGAGAGAGAGAGACAGAGAGAGAGAGAGAGAGAGAGAGAGAGAGAGATACAGAGACAGAAAGAGAACCGAACTGGGGGAACTCCCCAGTTCAGCACATGGGTCCGCAAGGGCCGGGACCAGGATTCGATCCTCGGTCCCCAGCGATGCCAAGTGAGTGCTTAACCCACTGAGCCATCCCAGCTTCCTCTCTGTTTCTTAATAACTTGATTTTCTTGTGTTTGGCTGGCTGTGCTTGGTACCTCTGTGCACATCTTGGGTGGTTTCTCTTTTGTATAAAAATTAACTCTGCCTCAGTCCTGTTTCTATTTGTACCTTTAGTTTTTGCCTTTCCCCCATCAGTTGTATCTGCTGATGCACCGGGGACTGCATAGGGATTCTTGAAATGTGGGGATTCTGGCTTGAATACTTCAGAAAGTGTCTTGTGCCTGTGTCTCCTCAAGGCACACAAGCAGTTTTACCCCGTGTCTACCCCTGGTAAGCAGGGTATCATCTTGGGCTTGAAGAGCCACTCACGAACAATGGTCTCATCCGTGGACTTGGACCTCCGCGGTAGTGCTGTGTGACTGAAACACTTGTGCCGATTGGGTGAAGGTCCCAGTGTATTTAAGTCAAAACATTCTGAGGCCAGTTCTTTAAGTGTAGGTGTTGTGCCTTTGTACTTTGGGAGGTGGAAGTGAGTTGGACCATGGAGCTGAGCTATGTTGGACTGGAAGAAGCTGTGGTGGGTGTAGGGCCCAGTCCCTGATATAAACGGTGTTAGAGACTTGTCTTCTATCATGCAGTTAAATCAAGTAGCTAGTTGCAACATTAAGTTACTGACTTTCAGATGGGAATTTCCAGGGCCCGTCTTTTACTTTTACTAGTGTATCCTTGAGGTAACCCCTGGGGCACATCTCAGGTCTGCACTGTTGGGAGGATACCAGCTGCCTGCTGGACCATGCTCACTAGTCCTACATCTCGGTTAACCTGGTTTAACACTCCTAGAAACACCTGCGTATTACTTTTTAGTGTCTAAAAGCAGGCTCTGAGACACAGGAGATGTGCTATTGGTTCGTGGTAAGGTTCTTTGTGTTGGTGTGAGCACTCAGATCGCTGCTCAAGCCTAATTTCCTAACCTGTGCGCTGACAACCCTCAGGGTTTTACACACATGAGCTACCAAGTGTAGGAAGTGGGTGCAATAGTATTAGATTTGCTCTTTAGGTTTTGCCTTATTTTAGATCTAGGGTGAGACAGCATGACTATTTTTAATATTTTAGAGTGTGTTTTAGACACCTGCATAATATGACCAGAAAGCAGTGTTCAGAGGGCCATACTCCACAGGCCCCCTGCCACGCTGACACATATGTGTGCCTTTTTTTAACTTTTAAGACATTTTCCTCTATTCATTCTTTTCAGTGTTTAGTATAGAATTGTTACTCAAACAACATGAGTCAAGAATTTTTTAAGTTGCCTAAATTTGTCACTAAAGTAGACTTAATTTTAGGTAATAATATCTTGTTGTGTGAGCAGTGAAATAATTATAGACATTATTACCATATTAGAGTTCCTAACTCCTCCTGAACACAGAAAGAAAAATTTATTTGTCACATTCTTAATTTAATTTGTCGTTAAATGTTAGTATTCTGAAAACAAAAAATGCAGCACCAACCCAGCGTGATCTTCACACACGGTGTTTAAGAGCTAACAAGTGGCTGGTGTTTTGCTGTAGCGTAAATCACTGTCTCCCTATCCTTCTGATGTTTGATTTCCCCCACCCCGCAACATAACTTCAAGGAAGTGTTCTATAAGAGTTGTTTTTTTTTAATTAACAAGGAATGCAAATTATTTTTTTTTGGATAATATTCTGGAAACTTCTTGACCATCTGGGAAGTGTTCTGAGCACTGGAGTTAGATGTCAGGACATGTGCTCTGAGTTTCCTGCCTGTGGACTTTCTGAGATTGTTTCTGTAGACGTTGGTGTGTCTTGTACTGATGATTCTTTTTTCTTTTTGTTCTAAAGATTTATTTTACTGTTTTTGACAGAGACAGAGAGAGACAGAGAGAAGGGGAAGGGCCCAGAGCAGTCTCTATAGTTGTACAGTTTTTGAAGTGGTTTCATTCCACACAGGTGGGCGGGGGCCACACAGGGCGGGAGCTGGGCTGCGTCCTGCATGGGAGGCATGCCCCCTTGATCCATGGGCCAACTGGGGGGGCGAGAACTGAACTGGGGGCCTCCAGCATGGGAAGCGCATCTCACTTCAGCATATGGGTCCACATGGACCAGGGCCAGGATTCGATCCTCTTTCTCCGGGGCTGCAAAGCAAGCACTTAACCCGCTGAGCCATCCTGGCTTCTCCACTGATGACTTTTGACATGGGTTTTGATGTGAGCTAGTAAATCAGAAGGAAGAGGTCAGTCACCAAACGGCACCTGCTGCTGGATGCGGAAGGATCCCCTAGTTCCCCGGCCCACCTCTTCTGCAGCATCAGAGTCTACGTTTTGTACAAACCACCAGTGTAAAGTAAAATGGAGCACTTTTCTTTACCTTTATTGTTAGCGGGTGATAGTAACTCATCAGTTATTTTTTACACACATTTAAAATGTATACTTAAATATGTTGTGACATGTTTACACCTATGAAATCAGAAAACTGAAGATAATTTTTTTCTCCCATCCTTCCCCAGTCAACAGCAGATCTACTTTCTGCCAAGTGTAGATTAGTTTAGACTTTCCAGGGTTTTATATAAGTGGGATAATACAATATGTACTCTTTTTGTCCGGCTTCCTGCGCTCCTCATAATTATTCTAGCTTTCATCCACATTGCACGCATTGACGGCTCGTTCCGTCTTGTGGGTAGTACTACTCATTGTATGGACATACCACAAGTTTGGGTAGTTTCTGGTTGGCTTTTATAATTAAGCTAAGAACATTGCTGATGTCAGTGATAATTTAATCTTAGCTTTCCCCCCAGTCTCCCTTTCTGCAAAGTGCATTTAATAGGATTAATTTTTACTCCTCTTTCTTCTTTTGCATTAAGTAACTCAAAAGGAAGAGGGACAGACTATTTCTGGGTGGACCAGTGTATCTCTTGTGCAATATTATCAGATGCCAAATTTGTAGCAACTTTGGATCCCTGTGTTTTTTTTTTTTCTTTCTTATTTATTTATTTATTTATTTATTTATTTATGTATTTATCTATTTATTTTTCACAGAGAGAGAGAGAGAGAGAGAGAGATACAGATAGAGATACAGAGACAGAGAGAGAACTGAACTGGGGGAGCTCCCAGTTCAGCATATGGGTTCGCACAGGCCGGGGCCGGGATTTGATCCCCGGTCCCCGGTGCTGCAAAGTGAGTGCTTAACCCACTGAGCCATCCCGGCTTCCCCTTATTGTTTTTTTTGACAGAGAGAGAGATAGATAGATAGATACAGAGACAGAGAGAGAACTGAACTTGGGGAACTCCCCAGCTCAGCACGTTGGTCCACATGGTCCGGGGCCGGGATTTGATCCTCGGTCTCTGGCGCTGCAAAGTGAGCACTTAACCCACATCCCGGCGTCCCCGGATCCCTGTTTTTAAAAGCAAATGTTCCATGGACACTTATTTTTCAACAACATAAAAGCAGCCATAGTATAAGTTTTCAAGTGATTGTCACTACTTGGGTTATTTTTCATTCTAGCAAAGCTGCACACTTCCTGGGAACCTTGGAAACTACACTGGAGGGGTGCTGACAGAGCCCCATGAAAAGGCCGGAAGGCCCCCCCTAAACCAAGAAGGAACAAATGTGTGGGTTTTCCTTTAGCTGTGAAAGTATCTGACTATTGAGACTCACCTCCTTCTACCCCTTGTTAGATTTCAAAGTATGACGATGGAATGATTCTTTAAAAATTTTTCAATTTGCTTCTTATGGCTTATAACCCTTTCCACAGTGTTTCAAAGGGAAGAGCCATACCTTTGTGCCCTGCATCACCTTCCCTTCCTGGGCCCCTGGGCATCCATCTCGAGTTACTTAGCTCTTCCGGTCTCTTGGTCTCTTCTTTCAGCCTGTGAGCGAGCTGCAGGGTGGTCTGTCTGAAGACATGAGCTGTCCAGCTCCTTGCTCTCCAGACTCCTAACATGGCTCTTTCTTTTTCCAGTGATGACAGGTTTAGAATCTAAGTTGGACTCACCCCAGTGTGCCCAGTGTATTTCTTTCAGTGTGGGAGTGAAACATTCTTACTCATTTGGAGTCTAAAGAGACATACTTTATTATGTTTTAAAGATTTTATTTTTATTGTTTTTGACAGAGAGAGTGAGAGAAAGAGTGAGAGAAAGGGGAGGGCCTAGAGCAGTCTCCATAGTTGCACATCATTGGTTTTCTACATAGTTTCATTCCACAGGTGGGTGTGGGGCTGCACAGGGCAGGAACTGGGCCGGGGGTCTCTGCCATGGAGCTCACCCCAGTGAGAACCAAACTGGGGGCACACCCCAGTTCAGCATATGGGTCTGCATGGGCCGGGACCGGGATTCAATCCTCAGTCCCCAGGGGCTGCAAGATGAGCACTCAACCCGATGAGCCATCCCAGCATTCCCTTTATTATGTTTTAAAGAAGAATTTTCTAAGACATTTACTGAGTGCTATGTGGGGCCACCTTAGGAAATCCAATTCTGCTGGGTAACAGCAGTCGGTTGACCCAGTAACAGGCCTCAGAACTGGTGATCATGGCTAGTACCGACGTTTCCCCTGCCAGAGGGAAGCTTGGTGATTTCCTTTGGTCTAGGTCACAGCAAATCTGATGATAGGCTTACGTGCAGATTGTATTTCTTAATATCCCTAAGGTCTTAAGGGCAGCACTTCTCTAAAGTTTAGGCTTTTAGGGGAGGGGGCTGTTAATTTCTATGAAACAATACAGTAAGTGTGTGTTGAGGGTGGAGTTGAGTTATTAGGGAGTTAAACACATACTGCATGCAGGTGGTTGTAAGGGCTGGATCAGACTTCTGGGGGTGGTGCGGCACCCACAAACAGGAGGCTGCTGGTGTCCATATGACGTGTGAGCAGGGGCAGCGGTGGGAGTGGGGAAGGCCTGGGGTTCTGAGCTGTTGGGTATTGAGTTGATATGACTGGGCTATTGATTGGATGCGTTCTGGGTGAGGAGAATCTAGGAGGACTCTTAGATTTCTGACTTCAAGTAGAAACGGAGGTGATACTCATGAACGTAGAAGAGGAACAAAAGGTTTGGGTAAGATGCTAAGCCCAGTTTTTGTTGAGTTGATGGCTCTGAGGAACTGTGGGTTCATACTTTATCTGAATGTGAACTTGGATATGGAGCTGGGAGGGAGGTCAGTGTGGGATGCAGGTCGAACTATCTCCCGAGTGACGGGCGAGTTGAGTTAGCTGGGTAAGACGTGGACATGGATGAGCAAGAAGAGAGTGTTCAGGAGCAACACAGGATATGAGGGACCCCAGAAAAAAGAATTGCCAACAAGGCCAAGGGAGCATCTCAGGTGGGATAATGTCGCTGCTGCTGAGAGGGCTCAGGCCCGGCAGGAGCTCCGACTCCGTGGCATGTGGGAGGTGTGGGCCTTGGGAGGGCTTCCCATTCTGTGGTCTGTCAGATAATATTGGACAAGAGCACCTGTGGAAGAAAGGCTCAGAAAAGAGCCCACTGGCATTGTCTGGGGAACGGGGAGCCAGCATTATTGAAAGGTGAATTGGCCCCAGCACCCATCTCTGCTGTAGGTCTCAGCTGCTCTGTCCTAGGGAATCTTAAGTGCTCATGCTTCATGGAATCCAAACTCTCCTTTTCTTAAGTTTTGAGGGCAGCCTTCAGATTTAGCATAATGATATGAGAAGTTTACTGAAAAGTAGGTCAGATGTTTTTCAGTTTGTATTTCCCAGTGGGAGGTTCTGACCTTCTTAACTTCAGGCTTCTGGGTGAAGGCCCCCCCCCCCCCCCGCTCCCCCTGCTGCATGGGGTCCCGTGTGCTGTGCCTGGGACACAGGCCGCACCCTGGAGCCGGCGCGGACTCGGGGGTCCTGTGAGGCCTGCTCTGGGAAGCGAGTGTTTAAATGAGTATGGGGGGCGAGCGGCGGGCTCTGTCCAGGAGAAGAGCTCTGGCCAAGCATCACGGCTCGTTGCACAGGTGGCACGGAGGTGAGCCTTCCTCAGCTTGATTTAAGATAAGCTCCTGTGAACACTCATTTGTGCTCTTTTCATCATTCCTATTCGGATATTTGTTTCTTTAGGCCTGTCAACTACGTGGTCACAGAATTCCCGATCCCAGCACAGGAGAAGTTCATGCTCCAGACATGAAGATCGAAAGCCGTCAGAGGTATTTTCTGAATGCTGGAGTGACTGTGCATGTCACCCGTGTGTGTGCATGCGGACATGTGACTGACACACACACCTGGCTGACTGATACTGGTGTCTATCTGTGAATCTTGGGCAAGTTACTTAACCCCACGCTGCCTCAGTTTCTGAATCTGTAAGATGGGGATAACAGATATCTCCCTAAGGATTCTTGGAGGATTAAGTGGGCTAATAACACAGAGGCTAATACAGAAAAAGCACGTAAAAAAAAAAAATGCTCAGTCAATGTTAGCTATTATTATTATTAATTAAGTTCTTTTTTTTCCCTTTCTGTTCCATCTTGGCTGGCTCCCAACAACTTTTCCTCAGGCCAGGAGATCAGCGGGTTCATCTGCTGCCGGTCACTGCCAGCCTCAAGTTAGTTTTAGCCACAAATCTGTGGCTTATTTGGCAACAACCCAATGTAACTCTGGAATTTTGTTTTGGGGATGATGCTTAAGGCTTTGTCCCCTTCTTTTCCAATTTGTTGCTCATCTTACGTTCACCCTGCTCCCTATTTTGTTGTTACCTATTTGCCTATCTATTATTTAGCATCTATCAGTCTATTTAAAATTGTCTTGAGGTACGTTCTCCTCTGGCCTTTGTTGATTAAGGGGTTCCTATCAGCTTTGAGATCTATTCTCTCTGAAATCCTTTGCTGGGCTTTGAGGATTTAAGTCATTGAAGAAAAGGCATTTTAGTTTACCCAGGTTTTCGCGTGAGCAGGTTGTGGGAAAGTCTTTTGTTTTGTGCTGCCTTTTGGTGGGAGGTGCCGGTGGCCGGAGCAGAGGCCACCACCCCATCAGCACTTCTGTTTCTGTGACTGAACCGGGCGTGGGAGGTGCAGTGTTGAGTGTAGGAGAGCGTTAGTTGTGGGATGACACCCTCCACCAGGAACTGGAGTGTGTCCAGGAGACACTTCAGCATTGGATTGAATGTTCATGGGAAGGTGGCTGTTCTGTCGCCTTGGTTTGTTCCAGGCCCTGTGTCCTTTGGAGCCTGCGGGGCTCCCCCTGCTTTTCTGAGGTGCCTGAGCGGCGCTGCTGCACTTTGTTTCTTTCTTTCCCTGTGCTGCCTCTGTAGCCCCTACTACCTTTCTGATGTTCTCACCATACTCCTGTGGTTTGAGGGCAGGAATGCAGGGGTGCCCCGGGAACCCCGAGGGTGCAGGCACTGGCAGCGAGGGAGGGACTGAGCAGCATGGGTGGCACCCGCCTTGTCCCCGGCTCATGTTTTGTTCCAGATTTTTTCCTAAAATGTCTGAGTTAAGCTCTGAGTTCAAAGGACTTGGTCCTTACAGCACTGCTGCTGAGCCCTGCCAGGACAGGGGTGATCGCATTCGCTTCAGGGCGCCTATTTCGGTTCTTGGCCTCCCCGTCCTAGTCTCTGAATGAAGGAATGGTGGGCTTCCTTTCCTCATCTCACTGCCTCAGTGTGATTTTCCTCCTTTGGCAAACACCTTATTCTCTACTTGTGAGACTTAGTTGGAATTGTGTTTTTTTTGGTTACTAATTTGCTTCCTGGTGATGGTGTGGACCTGTGACTTTGGTTCACAGGACTTTCTCTTTGGGGTGGGGAGGGCGTGGTGGGGCTGGGCGCCTGCTTCTGGGCTCAGTGCTGTAAGCGACCTGACCTCACTCGTGCTTTTACGGAAGGCGCACAGCTGGGCTCTCACTTGTTCCGGGGACACTGGAAGCGAGGAGTGGCGTCCTGGGGAAAAGCTGGTGTAGAAAGCAGCACACTGGAGACATGGTCCTTTTATTTGTGCCTCAGACTCTATTATGGTAAAATGTATTAAAGTGATCACCAGCCTGAAAAGCCACCAGGAAAAACAAATGTGGACCTGTGAGCAGGCGTGTGGTGTGAACTCTGCGCAGCAGCGCCGGTCCTCAAGCAGAAGGGGGGACAGCAGCGTTGTAACTTGTGCAGACGGCTGGCCCTCAGATCAGGCTCGCTCTGGGCCAAGCACAGCCCTGGGCTGGCACTGCTGCCAGGACAGGGCTTCTTCCTGTGGGCGCTGCTGGCCTGCCTGCCCCCCGGGAGGAGCAGGCGTGCAGGGGCCGCCCTGCTGTGTCCCCACGTGGCCTGCACTACAGAACCGAGGAGCTGGCTGGGCAGAGGGCACTTGGAGTCTTGTGGGTCTGTTTTTGGCAGGGTGAGGAGAGGGTGGTAGTTTGCTTTTCTTCTCTCCCTCCCTCCCTCCCTCCCTCTCTCCCTCTCTTTCCTTCGCTTCTCTCCTTTCCCCACAAATAACTTGCTCTGTGAAGCTGTGCCAGGTACAGGTATGCAAACAAACACGCTCTGGAAAGGCACTTTCTCTGATCGACTCCCTCCCAGCTGGCGCCTCTGCCTGGCACTGGCCCCCCAGGACCTGGCTCCTGGAAGCCTGGTACCAGCCCTGGTGCCCAGGAAGCGGGGCTGCAGGGGGCCCCTCCGTATAGAGGAGGCGGCCCTGGTGGTCTGGGTTTGGGCTACATGACTAGTGGAGTTTTCTTTTTTGAACATCTACCAAAGAGTGCCCTTGAGTAAAACACCTCCCTCCAGGGACTCGGGGGGTGGGGGTGAGGGGGAGGACGGTGGAGGTGCTTTTTCCTTGTTGTGGACGCTGCCTCTGGGCTGGGTTCGTGAGGGAGTGCCGGGCAGTGTGAGCTGCTGTGCCCCAGGGGTGTGGCCAGCTGAGGGCTTGGCTGTGATAGGTCGGGACTACGTTTCTGTGGATCCCATGACCTTGTTACCGGGCAGCTCCATGGTTACCGTGCAGCTACCCCTGCTCTGACTAAGATACAAATAGCAAATGTCACTGACCTTATATGTCTCCTGTTGCAGGTGTTTAGGACGGACCTGATCACAGCTATGAAGCTGCACGACTCCTACCAGCTGAACCCCGATGATTACTACGTGTTGGCAGACCCCTGGCGGCAGGAGTGGGAGAAGGGGGTCCAGGTGCCTGTGAGCCCTGGGACCATCCCTCAGCCTGTGGCCAGGTAGCCATGCCCCAACGGGAGAAGTGTCTCCTCTCCACATGCCATATCTTTCCACCCTGACAGCCAGGTGCCTGCGCAGAGCAGGGGTTAAGTCAGCAGCGAGGCCTTCAGTGGACATAAAGATGTGGTAAAACACACATTAAGTCCGAAGGGCAGTGACCTTGAGGGCCGTGGGCCCCTAAACTTAATGTTATATCCATCTTAGGAGAGGGGTCAGATCCTGACATTCTGGGCAGTGACTGGCTGGGGGAGGGAAGTTTGGATGTTTGCACCCCACTTCCTCTTTCCCCCCAGTCATGCTTGTGCTGGAGGGAATGTCTGGCCTTGTTCGGCACCTGCAAGGCTGGTTTCTCGCGTCCTCTGGTGGTTAGTGCCTTTGGAGGAGGACAGGTGTGAGGAGGTTGGCAGGTGCTTCAGGGGAGGAGTGCACTTGATGACTTCTCCTAGGGATGTCTTTGCCCTCTTGTTCTTGTGGGGCTTTCTTTGGATTTACTTACAAATTCCTCTTTCCCTCCTCAGCATAAAGTTTGCTTGCTTTCCCCACCGTCCAGCTATGCTGACCTGGAGTTCCTTGCAAGGAGAGGACCGAGTGCTGCCGATTGTGGACTGAACTGGCCTCTCGGCCCTTCCCCACTCTGTGTCTCTTCAGGCACTGGAGATGACCGAGTTTGAGTATTGCTGTTGGGATCTGTGTCAAGTGTCCTCATGGATTTGTAGGTTTAGAGGACCAATCATGTGGCCTCCATGAGCCAGACTCCTGGCTTGTCACGGAGTGCGCCTCTATGGGATGGACGGCGTGTTTGCCAGGGTGTGGTGTCGGGCACAGCACTAGCTGTGTGGCCTCGGCAACCCTGAGCCTGGAATTACCGTATTTCTCTGTGCATGTGACAATAACGTTGGGCTAAAATTCTTGGGCCAAAAATTGAGGGTCATCCTATACATGGGAGTAATTGTGTATTGCTTTCTCAATGTTGGGTTAGAAATGTTGGGGTCATCTTATACACAGAAAAATACGGTGCTGGCAGAATCTTTCATCTGGGAGCCCAGCGTAGAGGGAGCCCAGCGTAGAGGGAGCAAGCGTTGGCACGGCTCCTGGGAGTTTTCAGCGCAGCCCTGCTTCTGGTCGAGCAGAAGCAGCTGTCTTGGTGTGCCCATCTCAATCACTGACAATGACAAGGGTGGTAGAAGTCCTTTGACAAAGCCGGTGGACAACGTGTTGAGGTGACTGCAAGCTGCTGGCACACAGATGTGCAGGGACTGTGTGAGCATGAGGCTCTGCATCCCACGTCGGGAGTGATCTGCTCTCGTTGCTCTCGTGGCCTCTGATTGGGGTGGTGCAGTGGATAGCACTTCTCCAGGGGTCAATTTGGGGGATAAGGAGGGGAGGCGACTCATGTCACTGTCCCTGGAGTCTTAAGTGTATGTTAGGGGGATCCTTCCACTTGACTTCACTCTGATTCTTAAACCTCTGAGTAGTGGCCAAGGCCTGGTGTTACTTTTAAGACTGCACAGGTAACGGGTTTGGTTCCTAGTGGCGTCCGTGCCCCTGATGTTCTGAGAACCTGGTGCTTGGCCTCTGGCAGGGTTGGGCAGGCTGTTTGTGGAGAGTGACTTAGTCACTGACCCTTGACATTGGTGATGCCAGCAGGCCAGAGCAGTTGTTGCCATAGGTGATGGCGCAGGGCACAGGGGTGTCCTGAGAAGCCATGTGGAGGAAGCTGGTTTAGAAGACTTCTGCAGTGCTTTTACTTGTATCTCTTTCTAGTTTGAGTGCTTTGACGACTCCCACTTGTTTTGTTAGCAGTGACGTTAGAGTTTAAGCCTATTAACCTGGTGATGGACCTGGGTTTGGGGGTGGAGGTGCAGGCTCACTTGGTACCTCTCACAGCCTTCCTTTTACGTGACACAAAGGGTAAGCTGGCTGCCTTGTTTTCTTATTAACTAGGGTCGTGTCTGAAGAGAAATCCCTCATGTTCATCAGGCCCAAGAAATACATCGTCTCCTCAGGCTCCGAGCCCCCCGAGCTGGGTTACGTGGACATCCGGACATTGGCTGACAGCGTGTGTCGGTACGACCTCAATGACATGGACACTGCGTGGCTGGAGCTGACCAATGAGGAGTTCAAGGAGATGGGTGAGAGGCGGTGGGTCTTGGGGTGGCTCATAGAAGAAAGTGGCGGGGTCGATGAGGGATGTCCCCTGGAAGCGGGATTCCTGTCTCTGCCCTGATCTTCTTTACCTCAAGGGACTCGAAGCCCAGGAAGTGAAGTGCCCTCCCCTAGGCCCCAGGAGGGCCCAGTGCTCCGTCTTGTTTTCCCTGCTGCTCCCTGCTGTTCAGTTCACATCCCTCCTCCAGCCTGCTGCCTCCCAGTGACTGCACTGTGGCCAGGCTCGCTGTTTGCTAAACACCACACTGAAGTCCTGCTGTAGATCCAGAGTGCTTCTCCTTCCCGGGGCTTCTGCCTGGGGAAGCCCGCTTGCCCTGCGCTCTGCCTGTTGCCATCTCAGTTCTCTGACTTACTCATTTTCGCATACGCAGAGGGCAGAGTTGCTGCCTCTTAATCTACTTGCATGTCCTAAGGTTGAGACTAGGGTGGACCCGGGTTTCATCCTCACGCACTTCCGATTGGTAAGGGTCACCTGGTGTGTTTTCATGCCAAGACCATGAGGTCAAGTCTGGGCTTGGTGTGAGGGTCTGGGAGGATTCATTAGCATCGTCCTGTGGGTCCATGGTGGGCAGCGATGGTTAGCACATAGTGAGTATTTACGAAATACCTGACGCTTTGTGTCTAGTCACTCCCTGAGCCGGGCATGGCACCTGGCACACCATGGGTGCTTATGGCTGCACTGCCATGAATGAGCCTGTGCAGCAGGGGTGATGGTGTGGACTGAGCTAAGAGAATCATTTCCTCCTGCTTTGGTTACTCGGATACTTTGACTGACCAAGTAGATTTCTTCCCTGTGGTCTTGCTTCAAATGTTCATGGCCAGAATGTTAGCAAGCCCAGGATTATATCACAAACTCTGCCCTGAAGGTTTTTCAGAGCTCCCTTGAAACTAGATGCCATGTCAGGTTCGTACATGAGAAAGTTCTGCTTTGAGAAGACCAGGTAACGCCCTTGCTGCTGGTGCCCGGTGTTAAGGCAGAGGGTATACCAGATGCACTCAGCCCTCTTGGGTGGTTTAGGAACGAGTACTGGGCTAACAGCAGCTCGAAAGGCTGTGCTGAGGACATTGGGAGGATAGATGATGCGGTTGTGTAACACAACATAAACACGTACTTTCACTGGTCTTTCTAATGGTAAAAATTAATTACAGGGCATGGGATTGTGTTTTGAAAGCTGGTAGGAAGAATTGAGATGACAGTGCCTGGCCACGCAGAAGCTGTTTTATAATTAAGTTGGGTTTGCGTGTGTGTTTTGGGCTTATCAGTGTCAGCTCGGATGTGCTCTTCACAATTTTAAAAGCCTGATACATGGTAATTTGATGGTTTTAAATTTATGATTATTCACAGAATGTCATTGTCAGCTCTTAAGAACATTTCTTTTGTGTCATATCACTTCACATTCTGTCTGAATATTTTATTTTTTTATTGTTTCTTTTTTAATATATGTTTTTATTGTTTTTGACAGAGAGAGAGAGAGAGTTACAGAGACAGAGAGAGAACTGAACTGGGGGCACTCCCCAGTTCAGCACATGGGTCTACATGGGCCGGGATTTGATCCTGGGTCCCCGGTGCTGCAAAGTGAGCGCTTAACCCACTGAGCCATCCCAGCTTCCCCTGAATATTTTTTGAAACCTTTTTTTATTCTTTCCTTTCTGCGTGAGTATTTTCATTGTAGGAAGTTTGGAATATATCCACAAATAGAGGAAAACAGAACTCTCATCCCACAATTGGCTATAACCACGATAACCACTGGAAATGTATTTTTGATCATTGTTACATAAGAATGCATCTTATTTGATTCACAATGAGCTGTCTCCTTTGCTCAGACATTCCTTGTGTTTTGGCTTTTCATGTGTCTGCTTAACTAACTGTGCCTCTCAGCTTAGTTCAGAGGGTGAGGGCGGATACACTGGTTAAAAACAATGGAGTGTACACAGAGGAATCTGTTTTCAGAGCACTGTTTTAAGCAGCAAGTAAGGAAAGCTTTCAAAAACTCACAAACCGTGATATGGGGTCAAAGTCACTTCCGTGGTATTATGTATGACATAAAAATGAAATGAGAATTGAACCATGTGTGTATTTAACATCTTGGACCCATTTGGTGTGTATCTTTGCTTTCCTGCTGACAACACTGCATCTTCGTTGCCTGACCATAAGGAGTAGTAGACTCTTTTAATTCAAAGATCCTTTCTTAGAAGGGTCTGAGGAGCATTAAGTAGAAAATATTTGGGGCTCTCTCTCTTTGAAGTATTACTTTTTCATTGTTAATTATTTATAAATATGATAAAACTGCTGTCTTCTGATAATATTTGCTAACATGGGTTTATTAAAGTGGCTCTGTGGCATCTCCCCGCAGGGATGCCCGAGCTGGATGAATACACCATGGAGAGGGTTTTGGAGGAGTTTGAGCAGCGTTGCTACGACAATATGAACCATGCCATAGAAACGGAGGAGGGCCTGGGAATCGAGTACGACGAGGATGTCGTGTGTGACGTCTGCCAGTCTCCTGACGGTGAGGACGGCAATGAGATGGTGTTCTGTGACAAATGCAACATCTGCGTGCATCAGGTATGTGGGCAGTGAGGCCCAGCAAGAAGCCACCTGAGGCCGGAGCCCGTCTTCTCCGGGGTGGGGTTGGGGAGTGGGGTTCCCTCCAGAGAGGCCCATTCTCTCACAGTTCTAAATGATGTAAAGAAATGCGCCCCATGGATAACATCTTCCTGTCCCGAATCGGTTCCTACGGTGTTTGAGCTATTTCTTGTTACTCAGAAAGATTATATGAGCCCCTCTGCCCTGCTCCATCCAGCACTTGAGTTTACATATTAAGAACACTGAAAAAAACAAACTAAAAAAAAAAAAACCTCTTGAAAAGGTGATTCGTTTGCTGGAGTAGTTTCTGTGCTGCCATAGCAACATACCTCCAACTGGGTGGTTAAAATAACAAACTTACTGCCTTGTGATTCTGGGGACTGGGAAGTCTGAAGGCCGGTCAGCCTCTGGGAAATCTCCAGCACCTCTCCCGGCTCCTGGGGCTTTGCCGACAGGTGTTGAGGGTCCTGGATGTGCAGCTGATCAGCTCTGCCCTCTGCCATAGTCACCACATGTGTCTTCCCTGTGTGTTGGTATTCACACCTGAGACTTTCTTAGAAGGATCCCAGTCAGATTGGATTAGGGGCCCATCCTTTTAACTGGTAACATCGGCCATGACAGGGTTTCCACCAAAGGTCACATTCTGAATACTGGGGTTAGGACTTTAACATCTTTTTGGCATATAACTCAACCCATAACTGACATTTGCTAACATGTGTTAGTGTATAAACTAAGCTGTTCAAGAAGAGGAATGAGGCCTCTTTCCGGGAAGGTGGCTCTGTCCTCCCTGATGCCAGGAGGGGCTGGGGTTTGCTCGCAACCTCCTGTGGAAAGGCAGCTCCTTAGACTTGAGTGCAGATGGGCACTGGGTAAATTAAAGGCTCGTGACAATCTCGGTCTCTCTTCCACTTATTTTTTAATGCAATGATGAACTAATTTGGGTTTCCGTGGGGACACATGTTCACTTACCTTAGGATTTACAAGGCTGTTCTGAGGTCCTTTCTTTGAGATCCCTTGGTTGGTGCTGAGAAGTAAAACTCGCTAACACTCGTGTTGAAGTTATGATGGTAACGTTGGGGAGAATTCAGTTTGTTCCTTGAAGCTCTTCGATTATCATTTTCTTTGTAAAATGTCTGCCTTTTGGCTTCTCTTCTTGAAGACTTTACCAGCTGTGGTCCTGTTGCAGCTCATCCTGACGAGGACAGGACACTGCCTCGCTTCAGTCACGTCCGACCCTCCTGCGACTCTGGGTTTTCAGATTGTCTGGATAATCGAGAATTCCTGTAGCTTTCTGTCTTTGCTGGTGCTGTAATCATGGATGATGTTTCCATATTTTTTCCGGCTATTCTACTTCTTTCTGTTTTGTTTTTTTTTAGCAGTTTTTTATTTATTTATTTATTTATTTATTTATTTATTTATGACAGAGAGAGAGAGAGAGAGACAGAGAGAGACAGAGAGAGACAGAGAGAGAACTGAACTGGGGGCACTCCCCAGTTCAGCATATGGTTCCGCACGGGCTGGGGCTGGGATTCGATCCTCCGTCCCCGGCGCTGCAAAGTGAGCGCTTAACCCACTGAGCCATCCTGGCTTCCCCTTTCTGTTTTTCGCGAGAAAAGTTTTGTTTAAAAAAGAATTCTTGAAAACTACTCAAAGCTTCTTTTTATAAATGAGTTCACTGACGTTAGGGTGGGCTGTTCAAGGTCACACTGTAGTTTAGGGGCAGAGTTGGAACTGGGACTTGGGATGCTCCCTACCCTTGTGCCTGCTGTCATGGTCATTCTGCCATATACCACGTTGTCTCCTTAACATTTCCTTGTGGTTTATTTTTCTTCTGAGATGTTCTTCAAGGCTTAATTTTTAGGCATACTTTATTTAATCTTTTAATTTTGTTTAGATTTGCTTTTCCAGTAAAAATAAAAAATTATCTCTTCAAATGTGACTTTTCTCTGGAATGCCCAATAGAAACCTTTTAGTATTGGAAACCTTAATAGTGTCATTTAGCTCTATTAAAATAATTTTTTTTCCAGTAAGTCTGTGTTGACAGTGGCTCATTCATGGCACTGAGATGGCGCTCCTAAGCTCCCGCCTTAAGCCCGCTTTGCTGGGCTCTTGTCCTTGGACTTCCTTTCTGCGTGCTGGGTATTCCGATTGCACGGTGGCTGTGTTTTTCCTGTCTGGAGAATTGCAGCTATGTTAGTGTGTCTCGACTTCCTGACTCGTAGTTCATTTAAGGATAAAGTTCCTAGCAGTCTGCTGTTTTTAGAAGGCTCTGAATGTGCTCCTGGTACCATCATAGTTTGGTTTTCTCACTCACTTAGCATTTGCCTTTCCATTCTTTGAACCCTCGTGGTGACTTTAGTTGTAAAAGCCTTGATTTTGCAGTGTTGCTATTTTGTGTGACTTTGCCATCTTGTGCAAAGCAGGCTTTGCTTTTAAGTATTAGCTAAAAAGACCCAAGTGTTTTGTCAAGAAAGTCTCACTTTTCTGTGTCCGTTTTGTTCACTTGGGAGGAGAGTGTTGGGATCGAGTCAGTGGCGTTTGCTCAGCCCGGGGAATAGGGGTGCCTAGTTTGCGTCTCGTTTCCACTGCCACCTCTTTCAATAGCTTTGGGAGTCTCTCTGCTGTTTTATGTTTTTTTTCCTCACTTTGTATCCCACTCACATGAGAAAGCAGAGAGGGCCAGCTTTCCCCACTTAGCCCTGTGGAGTGCTTTGGGGATTTATTGCTCAGTATTTAGTAAGCTGGTATAGATGGGTGTCTATAGCAACACAGCCAAGCATATTCTTTGCAGACCTTTCTGTCCTCAAGTAGCTTTCAGACCAGCCTGTGGTAAATAAGTGTGCGCTGTGCCTGTAGCCCTCAGACCCCCTGGGCAGCCGCTGTGAGGCTGCCTTGCACTTACCTGCAGGGAGATGGGCCGGCGAGGCGCACGTGGGAGTGTCTCCGTTTTGCTGGTGTTCTGTTAAAATCTTTCTCAGTACTTTAAAGTTAATAAACATAAAGTGAAAAATGAACCCTTTTTCTTTCTTTTCCTCGGGGGTGTTGCTGTGGCTTCACAGGCCTGTTACGGAATCCTCAAGGTACCCGAGGGCAGCTGGCTGTGCCGGACGTGTGCCCTAGGGGTTCAGCCAAAGTGTTTGCTGTGTCCCAAGAAAGGCGGAGCCATGAAACCCACCCGCAGTGGGACCAAGTGGGTCCATGTCAGCTGTGCTCTGTGGATCCCCGAGGTAGGTGTGGCTCACAGCAGCTCAGCTCAGGAGGTCCTGGCTCTTAGCTGGGGCTGGGGGTGCAGTGGGGAGCCATTCACAAATAGGGGTGGTTGTAGCAGATGAGGATTGCTCCCCGTTTTATCCCCTTAACCTGAACCTCCATCACACCATCATCTTGTCATGGGATATAAATTGGTGGAGACATTAGCTGGAAGCAGGAGGGGAGCTATACTCCGGTTGGTGGTATTCAGATAGTGGTCACAGTTAGTGCTCCCGCTGCAGACATGCGCTCCCAGGAGCACTTGCAGTTTCCCAGCCGGGACCTGTCTGTCCAGCAAGACGTGCAGGCGACACCACCGTGGTTAAAGAACCACCGCTCTCAGCCACATATTTGTGATTTTTATTACAATTCTTTCTTAGCCTCAACCTTTTAAATTTCAGGCCTGCGTCTCAGACCTTGACAAATTTAATTTGCATGGCTCACTAAAAGAATATAATTTGTGATTCAGATTTTGGCGTTTTTTGGTATGTGACTTTTGATGTATTTTCCAAAGTATCTTGGGACCATATGGGTTCAAGGCTTCATTCCTTAGGTCTTGGTAGCACCGGATCTCGTGGTTTGGTATTAATAGGGATCCATTTCAGGGATCCAGGCCACACACATGCACTTGTTTTCCACTTTGAATGTAGTTATCTTTCAGGATTGAAGAGAATGTTGTTCTTTAGTGAGATGTTAAGATAGTTTATTTTGCCTTACCCCATGTTGACAACCTATTTTAATATATTTAAGATGGATTTTCAGTACTGATCATTTCATTGTGGGCCAGAGGTGTAATAAATTGCCTTGTCCTGATACAGACTCAGATGAGAAGTGAACATTTCCTTGTCTGAATAAGTTTTATAATCAGGGATGCATCCCGTGACTTCCTGGACATGTGGTGGGGGTGGCCCTGGAGATTGGGCCCTGAACTGGTCCAATGCTTTAAAGTAGGGGTTTGCCTGTCCTAGGAGGTTGAGCGACCCTTGCGACTGTCTGGTAAGAGGGGGACAGGGCAGTAATGGATCTCTTTTAAGTTTCCACTACCTGCGTCCAGCCTTTGTCTGTCTGATAGCCTCTACCACTTGTCTTGCTATTTCATGGTCCTCCAGGTGAGCATTGGCAGCCCTGAGAAGATGGAGCCCATCACGAAGGTTTCTCACATCCCCAGCAGTCGGTGGGCGCTGGTGTGCAGCCTCTGCAACGAGAAGTTTGGGGCCTCCATACAGGTAACTGGCTCAGTCCCAGTGGGTTCATTTCCCTTCCTTGTGTTTCAGGGAGCAGGACAGAGCGGGGGCGGCTTTGTCAACTGTCAGAGGATTTGGAACTGGGACTAGAATCCAGGAAACAGGATGAGGGTCTCACAGCTCTTATGAGTTTGCTGGGGAATGACTCCAGCTTGCTGTGAACCCCTTTAGTTGGTGGATTGTCCCTGGTGTAACCAGAACCCTAGCTTTCGCAATCAAAGGGCAACTCGGAGTCGCTTGAGCTGGGAGGAAGTCCAGTTGGTCTCTGGTGGCTTATTCCTGCTCCCAGCCTGGCATTGCAGCTCTTCCCGTGGGCAGACACCTCAGGGGGAAGTATGGCATGGGGTCATGCCATAGGTGTACGTGCAACAGCAGCCTGGCACACTGATGCTGTTGTGTCTGTTAAAGCAGATTCCTTGAGCACCAGCTGGCAGGAGGGACACCACAAGGGCTGCACGGTGTTGTCTGCAGAAGCTCCTGTCTGCACGCAGTCTGCATATCTGGTCCTTTGTGGCAGAGAAAGAGAGAGAGAGAGAGACTTGTCTGTAACTTTTGTCTGCATGTACTTTGTCCGCAGACAGATACAGAAAATCTGAAGGTAGCTAGAATTAAGGAGAGAATATAGATGACATACGGCTTATTTTTTCACATTGTCTAAAACAACTTGAACAGTTCATTTCTGGGCCTCACAGTCTTTGCATCTCTAGATGTAGTCATGACTTAGGAGGCCTGAAGTGCTGTTCCACCAAGGTCTGCAAACGCCATCCTTGTGTGGCTCTTCTGAGAGGTACCAGTTCGGGCCCCGGGGTCTTGGTCTGCCCGTCACATGGGGAACAGAGGTGCCATTTGGGGGCGGCTTCTGTCTTGAGGCGGAAAACGCAACAGTTGGGCACAGACGTACTCCAGGAGCTTGGTCAAACTCCATTCACAGGTTTTAAAGAAACGACCTCATTTGGCAAAGCCAGTTTGTATTTTGGCTGATAAATATTCCTTTTGTTAAGGTACCAACTGACTGGTGGCTTTAAAATGTTCCATTTTAAGTGCCGAGGGGTTCTCCTTTCCTTCCTTATTATCACCTCCACTGGTGTTCAAGCATCCAGAAAGTACCAGGTATTCAGAGGGTGAGGCACTGAGACAGCTGGTGGGATTTGGCTGTGGACTTTAAAAATAGTGCAGAGTTTTGTATGTGAATAGAATCTGCCTAAAACTAAAACATGACTGAAACCTCTGCCCTGAGAGTTGTATTGGGAGAGAATGGAAGAGAAATTCTTTAATGGCCTCAAAATATAAAAAAAGGCAGTGAGTGTGTGTGTGTACACACACATACCCTAATGAAAGCCCACAGCAAACCAGCTGTGGCAAACCCAGGGAAATGGAAATCATTTTCTTCCAAGTTACCTGAGTTTCTGAGGAGAGAATTTATGTCCCTTCCCCAACATGCCAGTCCTGGTCCTTAAGTGGCGTTTATAAGAGGTGGGCGAACAGGATCTCTATTTCTCTTTTGAAGAGAGCTGGGAAGATGACATTTTTGTGGCTGCTGACCTCTTTCCCCCAGAACATTAATTTGAAGGAGAAGAGGCCAAGGAAGGAAGTCTGATGATTTCTCATATCTTCACAGAATAGACGGATTTTATTAAAGAATTCCTTTCTGAAATGTCTGCAGCTGTGAAGGCTGTGGTTGACGTTTTTGTAACATCTGCTTGCTGAGTCAACCTGTATCGGAAAACCCAAAGGAAGGCCATTTGGCGTCGTTACAAAGTCCTGTGCAAACATTCCACTGCAGCCCGTCCCTCCTCAAGGCTGGAGGGCCTGGGTTAAGTGCAGTGTAAGCCAGACAGAATGTCTCATCGTAGGCCCCCTGCTCCTTTCCACTCAGCTGCGTGCTAGGGGGATGGGGGGGCACTGTGTGGCCAGGTGTGTACGTGCGTGTTCTGCCACTAATGCTGATTCACACGTTTCTTGGAATTGAGGTTATTTATAGATGCAATTACCCATTTGTTAGTCCATGTGCTTTACATGTTGGTGATGAGGGGATGGTAGAGGGAGTTGGATTTTCTGCACTTGTGGGTAAGAGAGACTTTATTACAATAATGGAAGAAGTCCTGACTGGCAGTCAGACACCTCCAGATACTGACTTGATTAGAGGGAAGAGCCCCAGCCCTAGCCTCTGCCATGCGTGGTGATGGATTCTGCTGAATGAGGTACAGTTTTTCAGCTGGCCCAGGGCCACTGGGTTCTGCATCCCCAGGCCTGGCGAGCCCGAGATCACTTGGCTTCACACAGTACAGTGTTGCTTTTAAGGACTGGCTTCAATCACCACAAGGAACCTCTTCCAGGTCTTTGCCCAGTGAGATCAGATGGGGGAGAAGTTAATCACTTTCTCCCTGCCAGGCCACGGGCTCGCTGTCTGGCTCTGAGGCACTAAATTGTATGCCTGATGAGGCAGTGAAGCCTCTAGGTGACCTCCCTGACTCATGGGACACGTCCCCTCATGGCTCTGCTGTCACCCAGGTGCCCCTGGGAACTGCTGGCTCTACCAGGCGGGTTTCAGTGCCACCTCCCTGGGCGGGGTGATCCTGTCTGCTGTTCTTTTTACTTAAGGGTCTTTTTTATTCGCTCTCCTCATGTTGAGCAGCCCCTGGCTGCTGGGAGGAAATGCGACATCTCTTCCTCACCTGAGCCGGGTCTCCGCCTGGCTGGGGATGAGCGTGAGGATTCAGGTTTCCTTAAAAACTCTGGCTTGTAGCAGTCATTCTTCCGGAGGAAATTCTTACCATTCTGGCTTTTTATATCAACATTAAAAGAGCTCAGATCTAAAGAAAAACCAAACAAATGCTTCAGAGTATGTACATTCTGCACATTGAGCACGTGCTCTTTGGAGTAGAACCCTAGTGTCGGACCAGCTTAGTCCGCACGTGCCACAGTGCAGTTGTGCCTGCTGAGCGAGTTAGGGTTTGGTTTATGAAACCCTTCATCTGAAGAGTTCCCCTTAATTCCTGAGCCTTACCTGCAAAACCTTGACTGGACCTGCCGGGGTTCGTCCATGTGAAACTGTCGTGGCACACGCTTTGCAGTCGCTTGTGTGCATGTGTGTACGGGGGTACCCTGCACACTGTCCTCTGTAACGGTCTCTCCTCTTGTTCTTGCATGCTCTCACCAGTGCTCTGTGAAGAACTGCCGTACGGCCTTCCATGTGACCTGTGCTTTCGACCGGGGTCTGGAGATGAAGACCATCTTGGCGGAGAACGATGAAGTCAAGTTCAAGTCCTACTGCCCGAAGCACAGCTCTCACAGGAAACCTGAGGAGAGCCTCGGGGAGGGGGCCGCTCAGGAGAATGGGGCCCCTGAGTGCTCCCCCCGGAACCCGCTGGAGCCCTTCGCCAGCCTCGAGCAGAATCAGGAGGAGGCCCACCGGGTGAGCGTCCGGAAGCAGAAGCTGCAGCAGCTGGAGGACGAGTTCTACACCTTCGTCAACCTGCTGGACGTGGCCAGGGCCTTGCGGCTGCCCGAGGAGGTCGTGGACTTCCTGTACCAGTACTGGAAGCTGAAGAGGAAGGTCAACTTCAACAAGCCCCTCATCACCCCAAAGAGAGACGAAGAGGACAATCTGGCGAAGCGGGAGCAGGATGTCTTGTTTAGGAGGCTGCGGCTGTTCACGCATCTGCGGCAGGACCTGGAGAGGGTAATGATCGACACTGACACCTTGTAGTGACTAGACAAGAAGATGGCAGAGGCCGCGCCGGCCAGAGCAAGGGACGGTAGCGGTCCCCTCACTCTCAGACCCTTGTACATACCGCAGCATGAGGTCTCAATGGTTCAGTATATTCATGGGCTGGTAACTCATTGTACTTACCGAACAAGACTGCCACAGAGGGGGGCTTCTCTCCGATTTACACTTAAACACTTTCCCATTAATCCCTGTTGTTTCTCTGCAAGACCACATGGGGTGTGTCTCCCCTCTTCATTCTAGAGCTAGAGGGAACTGAGCCCCAGGAAAATGACCAAGGGCTGGGCTCAGTTTGTTGACAAACTGAGTTAGGAAAACAGAATGAAGTCCCTTAATGGTGGGGGCGGGCTGAGGTAGGAAGGTCTCTGGTGTCTTACCTGCCCCCCACCCCGTGGAAACATTGGGTGCTGGTGTCCCCCGGCAGGGAGGGCTGAGCGCTGCCTGCCAGCCTCCCCTTGCTCCCGGGCTGATGCACAGGGGCGCTGCCCGCGCTGTCACGGAGCAGGGTGGGCTGTGGGAGCTGATGTGTGTGAGTACGCTCACACAGGCACCTGCCACAGAAAGCACTCCTAGCAGCCAGGTGCTAAGTCATCGCTGAGGCTGTGCATACATCGTGTCTGTGTGTGTGTGTGTGTGTGTGTGTGTCCGTGTCCACGTGTGTCGGTGTGCGGGTGTGGGGTGGGAGTCCTGGTGCACAAGGGCCTCACACCTGTGGGAGGTACCCGGCTGCTGCTCCACACACAGCTTCCTCGCTGCGGGATAGGCTGCCTGGAGCCACTGATGGCGCTTCCCTTCAGCTGGTGCTGCTTTATGCCTCCCCCGCGCCCGTTGCATTTGGAGTCTCAGGCTGGACTCCTTCCTGCTGCAGGAATAATTAGGAGTAGGCTCTCCTCCCCCCAGGGCCTGCCGGTCCCTGCAGGTGCTTTCTGACGGAGGCTTGCTAATTGGGGATGCGCCTCTGAGCACCTTCTGCAGCAGCTCCCCTGACTAATTAAGTTCATTAGCGCGCAGGAGCTGGACCGAGGCTTCCTGCCTGAAGCAGCCGGCACTGAAAGGCATACCCGCGTGGTTGGAACCGTGAACCCATCTGCCCCAAGCACCGAACTTGGTCGCTGGCGCGGAGTGATTCACCTGCCCCGGAGAGGCTGACTCACGATCTGAAATGCGAGTGTAGGCAAAGGATAGGGGTAAATCCAAGAAGTATTGAACCAGAAGATCAGATCTCAGAGACCTGCACGGCCTTGGCAGAGGTCGCACAGAAGTGAAAGTGTTTTCAAGTGTTAGAGACCCTTTTAGTCCATGACCCAGCGCCAGCTTGTGACGCCCTTTCCCGGGCCAGGCTCGAATCCCTGATTCAGGCAAGGCAGGCGCGGGCGGAGGGCTGAGGCGCTCGTGCTCTCGCACGCCCCCTGGTGGTGAGTGAAGACGACCTCGCCTCCCAGCCACACGTGTGTGGCGTTTTTCTTAAAGAGAAGCAAGGAGGATAAACGAATCCTGGCGAGAAGCCATTATCCCAGCCCCACAACTGCTGTACTTCGGGTGCATGTGGAGTCAGACAGTCCTCAGGAGGGAGGACGAGAAGTCTAATGTTTGGACTGTGTTTGTCTCACAATCACCACAAAATAAAAGTGTAGAAAATGCTTGTGGTGTACTAACTCTTCTGTACTTAAATTACTCAGATTAACACACACTTATAATTCCAAACAATTTTTTTTTTTGGAGTCATTACTGTTGCTTTTTAAGTACAATGATGCCAGTTATGTATGAGAAACAGGGAATAAATCAGGATTTGTGTGTGTGTGTGGCATTACTTACATTTACTTTATTAAAGAGCCTAAGATTTTTTTTTAGGGTATTCAGTATCAGTTTAAAAAGCACTTATTATAATGAAAAGTATGTTTTCCAAAATTAGCCATAAGGCCTGTGATGGGTAAAGTCTTTTTAAAAATGGAAATGTTTCCTGTGCCCCCACAGAGCCTCACAATTATTCATAACTATAGACAATAAGTTGCATTGGGCCAAAGGCTCATCAGGGCAGGGGTGACATTAAGAATAAATCATTAATTCATTTTTCAGTCAAGTTAGAGTTCTGCCCAATTCACACACTAGTACTTCACAGCAGGTATGCAGAATCAGTATATGGGACAATAAGGCACTGGCTGTTCCTAAACTGAGATGAGTAGCCTTCATTAGAAATGCAAACACTTGATGAATGATAATGGCAGTAACTGTTTCCTATAAACACACACCTTGGGTCCTTGCACACCTTGGGGACCAGTTCTGGATCAAAGATAAGAATAGATCTCAGGAGGGTTTAGAAACCCACACCTTTAAGAAGACACCATTGCTGATGAGTGTCAGGCTACCCTGTCAAGTTGTCCAGGCCTCTTAAACCCTTGTGGGGTCTCCCCTTACCCCAATGTCTATTCAAAACGTGGAATAAGCAGGAGTGCAGCAAGTGAGTTCTTGCTCAGATAAAACGTGCTGCCCCTGCACTAAGGTTAGGGCATCCAAAGGGGCCGAGTCCTGGTCCCTGTCCACACTCAGTGGAGTGGTCACCTTTGGAAATTAGGTAGAGGCTACAGTTGTAGCTTTAGTATTGGCAAGCAGTGTTCGGGATTGAAGAAAACCCTGGAAGCCACTGTTGGATTCCTGAGGGCTGTGGTTCCCCAACCACCAGCAGCAACTGTACCTTGAACCTTAATAGAAATGCAAATTTGGGGGCCCCACCTCCGATTCCAGAAACGGTAGGGGCCGGCCTTGTGTGTTTTAGGGAACCACTGCTTTTTGGGAACATGCTGTGAGTACACCCAAGAGTTTTGGGAGACGTAGCGGGGGAGGAGGTTGGGTCCAGCAATGTGCAGGAAGGGCTAGGGGAGATATTTTTAGGACAGATCCTCAGTTAATCACACATGGGGTTGATGCAGGTTGTCTTGTGAGGAGTGTTTTGTAAGGTTTAGAGTGCTCACTATTCTACATCTGGTGAGCCAGGCCTGAGTACTTAGGGGCTGATTGGTTCCAGCTGAAAATGAATCAGGCCTTAGCCTTTTGGGGGCTTATATTGTTTCTCAACAGAGATCATGGGGAAGAAAGATTTTTCCTACTGAGCAGCCAAGGTGGGAGCCTTTCCTGGGGGAAGCTCCCAAAGTTAAATGCAAATTGGAGCTCCCAATGTTAAATGCAAATTATATACAAAAGCACAGATCTCTGGCTTCCCTGTCTTCTATTGCCATAGTTCATTTCAAGTAAGAGAGAGAGATGTTAGTATCTGCTCCACATCCAACTTGAATAGGAGAGTGGCCTGTCTACTACTAGAACTTGGAATTTGTTTGCATTTCCTATTTCTAGAGGTCAAATTCCTTTATGTAAAAAATGTCCTGTGTTTGTTTTCCAAACGTTTTGAATCTGATACGGATCTAGGTCTTGCCTTTTTCCTCTTTGGGGCCTTCCACCCTTAATCTCCCCTGGGTGGGACAATATTTATCAAAGAGAATGGCCTGTTAGCCACCTCCAAGAGATGGTCAGGACTTTTATAATAGACACCTACTTCCTACCTTGGGGTGAGGAGGCAGTCTGAGGCTGTCAGCACTTGTTTTAATCAGTGTGAGACACCAAAATACTTCCTCTGAGAAAGTGATTTGCTTCTGAGTAATTTCATGTTTCTGTTTGTTTTTTAAACCAAGAAGATAAATGTTAGGAGGGTCCTGTATAGCTAGTTGGTTAGCATCAGAAGCCTAACTGGGTGTTCCTGTTTTAGGCTGGAAATCACACCACCATGCAATTGCGGAAACTGCTGCTGCCCTTAGGCCTCTTGTCCTGTTGCAAATGGGACTGCCTTGAGCACAACTGGAATTGTTAGGGTTCAGAAAGGACTGTGGACCTGAGTGGAGGCATTTGTACATTGCGGTCTTGTGTGTGTGGCTTGTTGCCATCTTCACTGCCGAAAGGGAAGGTCGGTGACCTTTGGACTTATATTTTAAGGAAGATGGCAAGGGAAGGGATTGCCAATCATAAGGGAGCCATGGATTTTAGGAGAGCATACTTAGTCATGCCTCTGATGTGTGAGCTGATGGGGAACACGTAGTAACTTCTTACTCCTGCCACTGAGTTCCTTTGGGAGGTCTTGTCCACATCTTCCAGAAGGTTGAATCGCATTTCTGCTGTGTTGCATTTGACAGTTGTGCGTTCAGACACTTGAATTTTTAGTCAGGTTTACCAACAGGTTTTAGAACTGAAGGATTTAAGGGGAGTTATTGACTAATCCTTTAAATTTTGTTTCTGTAATGACTGATGACAGGCGACCTTAAAAACAGGATGAATTCAAGTGTTGATTCCTTAGCATTGGTTAGCATGTTCATGGTCCCCCTTGGTTAGCTTTACACAGATGGCCCGGCAGTTGCACAGCAGATACAAAGTAGATCTCTTAGCACTCGGGTCTTTTCAGTTACTTACAAATGACTCAGGAAAAAGGCAGTGTCCGTTTTTCAAATGGTGATACAGAGGGCTTGAGATATTGGGAGCACACCCATGGCAGTGAGGAGGACATCCCCTAGACTTCATGTTGTACAGGGACATTTGCTACCTGTTAGCCCTGGCACTCCAGACAGTTCAGTGTCCAGCTGACAAAGAAGCTGAACTGGATTCTTGGTGACCATTTGGTCTTCTAGTGGGCCCTGTGCAGGTATATTTTTGGAGGGAGGAGGGCTCCTCCTCTGATGGCCCTTGACCCTGTTCTTACCTAGTTCTATTTTCAGAAGATGCTGATAAAATGTAGCACAGGTGGCTTCTGAATTGCTCTAAAGCCTTTGACCCTGAGGGGTGATAACCAGTCCTTTGGCAAGAGGTAGGAGGCCTGGACTTGGCCGCCAGCAGTTTTCTGTGCTGGGATAAACTCAAGGCTGGGTGTGGTGGAGGAGGCAGGGACTTGGTGCTGCTTCTGTAGCTGTACCTCCTGCAATTTGTGCTGTTGCTGCTGCCTACATTTAGGTGTGTACGTGGAGTCACTGTTAGTAGCCCAAACGAGATCAGAGATTGGATAAAATCTTTAAAAGTACATTTTGATTTCAAATGTCAATCTGGGCCCTAGTAGAACAATTCTCTCTGGAGTAAAGAAAAATAGCACCGAAGTACTGTTACAAATGTTTTGCTTACTTAGAATCTTTATTCTCTACATTCTAGGTTCGGAACCTCACTTACATGGTGACCCGCAGGGAAAAGATTAAGCGATCTGTGTGCAAAATCCAGGAACAGATATTCAATCTTTACACTAAGCTCTTGGAGCGAGAAAGAGTTTCAGGTATGCATTAAGCCCTTGTAGGTCAAACAATAGGGCAGGGGTTTGTAAACCTTAACTCTGTTAAGGAAAGAAATAATAGTTTTTTAAAATTTTCTTTTATCCCATGGAAGAATCTAAGAAGCATAGGGCTTTCTTATTTAAAGTAAGTCTTTAGGCATTTGAGGCATCATGGTATAGGGGGAAGGACTAAGAATTGGGCCTTAAATTTGGGTCGACTCCTATATCCCCTAGTGCCTGGCCAAATACAAGTCTAGAATTTTCCGAGTCTCCCCTGTTTCCTCATATATAACTTACAGATGACGTCTCAAGCTACCTTTTAGGAACTGTTGTGAGGCTCAAATGAAAGAGTAACTTCTATGTTGCAAGGCCTTGATAAATGTAAGATATCGTGGGGATACCTAGAAAGACATAAATTACACCGAGCCTTGGATCTACTTGTAACATATGGTAAATATATCTTAAGACTGTGTTCTTGAGGTGCAAGTCCAAGTTTAGATGATATTCTCAGTGGACTTTTTTTTTGGTATAGGTGGAATTTTGAATATTTTGGAGATTCAGCACCAAGTATTTATTGGTTTAGTGCCTCCTATTTCACATTGCTCTGGACTAAGCAAAGAGAAGAAGAAAAACCATGGCATTACTTGGTGATCAAGTACATAGTGGGGCAAGTTGTTTAACCTGTATGGGGCTGGATGTGAGAAAGAGGTTTAGTCCAGAATCAAAGCTGCCTTTCGGCACTAACATTCTGGGACCATCAGCCCGGCAAAGCAGGTGTCCTCTGTTAGAGCAGGAGGTCTGATGGGTGTGGGTTAGGCAGAATGATGGGCACATGGAGCAGGGAGGTCTCTGCCGCTCCGGTCTGCCCTTAAGGGTAACAACAGCCACATTGAAAGTGCTTGTGTTGTACTGAGTCACAACTGGAGCACGGTTTCATTTTTCTGTTTGTGGCTTTTCATCACTGTAGAGTATTAGGACACACAGAAAACAACAAAGAAGTTGTTACAACCCCTTATGTTCAAATCCTAATTATGGTTTACCTAAAACTAACAAGATATATGTGACTAGAGGTACAGCAGGTCATTGAATAACATCATTTCGTTGGATGTCATTTTATTATATTGATGAGATATTGATATAAACAACAGTTAGGTAGGAGCATAATAATTGTTTATATTAATTTGCCTATGGTAAAAAAAGGTTTTTGTTCTGTTGTTTCACTTAAAGTCATAGAACTTGTGAGTAATGTTAAGTGAGGACTGGCTGTAAATTCGTCACTTGGACAGAGAAAAAGCCTGGGGAGTACTAAATGCCATTCTCAAAGTAATATAGTTTTAATGGTATTAACAATATTAGATTTTTTTTTTCACCAGAGGAAATATTCCCCATATGTGTCAAGCTTATATCATTAGCTACAATTGAGTTGTGAAACTCTTAAAGTAATTTTTTCTAAGTAGTGTGTCATCAACTAATCTGTTCAACTGAGATTCTTGAAGTGACCTGTCTCATTATTTGTACTTGAATGCAAATAAATGGGACCTGTTTTATTTCTTGTCTTTGCGGCCTTACGTAAACAGCCCACGAGGAAGGCCCGACTGACTCAGAGCCCCCGGCCTCTTGCCCAACAAGGGGCTGTAGCCGCCCTGGGCCAGAATGCTGCTGGGCCTGGGGAGTTTTGACACTGGAGGCTTTCTGTGACACTTGCGAAGTTGTTATGTAATGAGTGACTGACTACCTATAAAAACGAGCTATAGAGCATTTGCATCGGATTTCACTAGAGTCATTTTTCATGGATATTGCAGGCAGCTTTGTGCATTTCATGGCTGAGGTTTTTCTTTGGGTGAGATTCAGAACAAGGCAAGGAAGTGTTTTGTGTAACAGAGTTGTAATGGAGCCCTTCAGAAGTCCTGCTGCTGCTTCAGAAAATGAAAATAAATCCTCTGTGCCCTCTGAGATGGAATCCACACTAGCTGTGATGGGCGGAAAGCAACATGGTTCTTCTTTCTTTTTCCAGTTTTAGATTTTAAGTTGTGTTCTTATTCATGCACATTGATCTCCTGCCTTATAAGACAGATGATTCCATGGGAAGCAGAGCAGATACCGTGACCTCACATGTCACTCAGGGTCCATGGTTTAAGCTGTACTGTGACTCTGAGAACCAGTAGGATCATTCCGTGGACAGAAGTCTGCAGCGGAGATGGTGCTGGCAGGAGGCCATGAGTCCGAGACTTTGGAGACATGGATCCCAAGTCAATAAATAGAAATGAGTGTGAGAACACCCTTACTGTTGGCTGTGAAAAGTCTATGTTTGGAGTCGCTAGCTCTGTTCCATTTTCGTGAGTGTTTGCATCCGCTCAGCAGTTATATTCTCATCTGGGACCTGGGGCAGAGCTTTGCCCTGGTGGTCCACAGCCTGCAGGGGCCACACAGGAGAGATGCACTCTGGGTGCTCTGCAGGTCCCGGCAGAAGGGTGGTCCTTCTGAGGACTCCAGCATGTCATGAATCCACCCAGTGTTTTTCACACTGAGGGTTACAGTTTATTGGTAGGTTGTGAGATGAATTCAGTTGGCCACCTCTAGCATTAAAAACAAGTGAAATAGAATAGAAAATGTCAGAGTGTGTGTCAGATGATGAGGGCTAATCAGACTTCATGAAACATGAGCCTTTCATGATGGGAAATTTAGCTCTGTAATTTGCGTCACAAATGATTTTTTTCATTGTTAAATTTATTGGAGGTGACACTGGCATCACAAATATTTGAAAAACACCAATTTAACTTAGCCTCAGTTGGATAACAATGCAGTTTAATTCCACAAATAGGTTTTGCATATAATAGTAAGCATTTAAAAAAAACATTTACGGTACTATGTATTAAGAATGATTTAAAACACCTTATTCGTTTCACATAGTCACATGTATTTATTCTCTTCATAGCCCTGCTAGTATATAGATACTTTGGAGAAAGAAACTTAAAGCCACAATCCCTGCCCTTATCTCCTTGGGAAGGCAGGTGACTGGTCCATGATTGCGGCCCGCGCAGCAGGTGGTGTTAGAGGCAAGGCCTGACCACCAGACCGACTCACAAGTTCCCCTGAAAATCATAACAGTTGTTCTGTTTGAAAGAAAATGTATTCTTTGAAAAGATGTTTTGTGAAAAGTTCCATGAGCTTTATCTGTTTTAGACAATACAGCACATTAACTTGAGGATACAGAATGAATGTATATTCTCAAGGCAGATAATATCTTTACTATAAAAACCAAAGTTTTAGAAATTGGGTTGGTTGTGCCTTGTAGTGTGAGCTGGGGATATTTGCATTAGGGCCATGCTGAGGGTCTAGAATTGTGTTCTTTTGGATTTGCTTCCACTGTAATTTTTCTTTCTTTGTGTTTCTGTTCACAGGTGTGCCTTCTTCTTCCTGCTCCTCCTCCTCCCTGGGAAGCATGCTTTTGTTCAACAGTCCTTCTGTGGGCCCTGACATCCCCAAGATAGAGGACCTGAAGTGGCATTCTGCGTTCTTCAGGAAGCAAATGGGTACTTCTTTGGTTCATTCACTGAAAAAGCCCCATAAACGAGACCCATTGCAGAATAGCACTGGGAGCGACAGCAAAACCCTGCTGAAGCCGCCAGACCTGTGTGGGAGAAGGGAGGGCATAGGGGTCCCAGAGAGCTTTCTGAGTTTTGAAAAGACCTTTGCAGAAGCACGTCTTATATCAGCACAACAAAAAAATGGTGTGGTGACGCCAGACTCTGGGAACAGGAGAGACCACCGTTTTCATTGTGATCTCAGTAAGGGAGACATGAAGGACAGACCTTTTAAACAGAGTCACAAGCCTCTCAGGTCCACAGACGTGTCCCAGAGGCATCTGGACAACCCCAGAGCTGCCGCCTCCCCTAGCACGAGGAAGGAGATAGTGTCCAAGTGCAACGGTTCCCTAATCAAAGTGAACTATAACCAGACTGCAGTCAAAGTGCCTACACCACCCACCAGCCCAGTTAAAAACTGGGGAGGATTCCGGATTCCAAAGAAGGGGGACCGGCAGCAGCAGGGGGAGGCCCATGAAGCGGCCTGCCACCAGCACTCAGACTACCCCTACCTGGGCTTAGGCCGAGTTCCAGCCAAGGAAAGGGCAAAGAGCAAATTAAAGTCTGACAGTGAGAATGACGGGTACGTCCCTGATGTCGAGATGAGTGACTCAGAGAGTGAAGCATCAGAAAAGAAATGCATACACGCCAGCAGTTCCATCAACAGGAGGACAGACATCATCAGGAGGAGCATTTTGGCCTCTTGATGAAACGAAGATGGCATGGACGCACGGCGGGCCTGTCACTGAGTTGCTAGATGAGCGCTCTGACACGCGGGACAAAGCAGAAGCCCAGCTCTCCTGAGCTACACACACACATTCACTTGCAATTCAGATTGAATTTTTTTCAGAGTCATTTATAAATTGTGAGCAATGTGTGCTGTTTGCAACTTGTTGAGGAAACACGAGTAGATTGTAACCGTGAGACACCGCTAAAACTAGAAGCTGAATGAAACACTAAAATAAACATGGAATTTTTAAAGAGGGCAAGGCTAAATAAGCCTCGTGAGTTTTTATTGCCCTCTGTATTCTTCCCAAAGCACAAACTCTTGGTTACCTGAATATACAGAACCAGTTACGGTTCTTGAGAAACCCTCATGTACCATTTAATAGCCCAGAAACCTTATTTTCTAGGACTGTGGTAGAGCTTGAAATCATGTTGATACTTTGCCCACAAGGCTGTTTTTGTTGCATTACAGTATATCGGCAGCAACTGAAGCTTCAGGAACTCTCGGGAATTCAAGTGTGAATATAGCAGATTGGAAGAGAGCTTTTTCAGAAAAGGTCATTAGAGGGAATCTGAAGGGACAGGGTGCTGCTTGGAGCTGTAGGGTGATGCATTGAGTCCTGCTGCCGGAAGCCTTTGAATGTGTCATGGAAACAGGACTGGTGGAGAGTGAGGCCACTAGAAAGTTCTGTCTGTGAGAAAGAGCGGATGAGGTCCCATTTTTACCAATCCTTTTGACCTCCCTCACCCCTCACCACTGCCCTTTGGGCCAGCTTGGGATTTCCCCGGCCACTGGCAATACCTGGCCATCTGGCTTCCAACAATACAATAGTCATTCAAGTTCAAGCGATGAACTTCCAGACTCTGGTGAGTCCTACTCCCTAGAGCCAAATACTAGTGCATGTTGGGGAATCCGGGCTTCCACCATGAATGGATTCCTTAAGAAAAAGGAAAAACAAAACAAAACAGTAAAATAGGTTATATATTAAAAACAATGGAAAGGCAATAAGTTGCGATAACCTCTTACAATTGATCAAGTTTATACAAGAAAGAGATTGGAGTGTAATAGGTTTTCTGGAATCAGAGTTCTAGGCTCTAATTCATAACTTGGACTTTCTAATTGCAAATGGCAATAACTAGTAAGTTATCAGCAATAATAAATTTAGCATTAAATTTGAGTACAATGTTCTGTTTTGCACTCACTGCAGTGCATATGTATTAAGACAGTGGATAGTGTTAAGGTCCTGTTAATTTTCTTTGGAATTCAATGTATTGTGAATCAAACTTAAGGAAAGTTTAAATAGCAATGAGATTTAGAATTATGGGCACTTGGAACAAGCCCAACTTCCCCTAAATTACCCCTTAATTTGTTAATGTCAGTATTCAGATTCCTGATTCATTTATGCATCTGTGTCCATATGGCAGGGACATTCTGATACTTAATGAATAATGCTTTGAGTTCTGTAGTTAACTTTCAAGTCTTCCAGATGATTGTCAATAACAAGAAAGGCTTATTGAATTCCATCTTGCTATGCAAGTTTTATCAGATGATCAAAAAGTAGATCTGATGCACCCCGTTGTATGTATGACATTTTCAAACCAAGTCTTAACTTTTTGAATGCATTTTAGTAGCTAATTCAGGGGAGGGAAAAGGATGACCCAGGTTTTTAGATTAACTATTTTTGAGCTATTGGGGCTCGTTTTGAAAGACTGCTGTCCAGGTAAGCTGTTGCTACAGATATTAGAAGTTTCTTATAAATCCAAGTTGGACATTTATTCATAGCCTAAATTATGTTAGATTGTTTGAATATGAGCAAAAACCTTTTGCTGAATACAGAAGAAGGTGGACTCTATCTACAGTTGTCTTTTGACTACAGCAACAGCTCTGGCTGAGTAGAAGATACAGAGATAATTGTCAAGCCATAGAAAGAAAATCTAAATTGATTCTAGTAAGTATATGACCTCTCACCATTTCAAGAGGTACCAGATTCATTTGCACTATTAGGAATGCTAGTTTTGTGCAAAAATAATGCCTTACCTGTTTTTCCCCCACATTTAGGTTGAAAAGCTTTCAAATGTTCCAAGTTATGCTGAACCAAAAAACAAAACTAAACTAAAAACCCCCACAAAAACAAAACACAAAAATAAAAAACCCACACTTTTTATTCCTTCTTTGAAATGCAAATGGTATAGAACACGGTTTCTCTTGACAGTGTAATGATAGCTTTGTAAGTTAGTTTCCTGTCTTGCTGGGAACTCAGTATGAGGCCACCATACACAACCCACGACCTACCTACCCACTTGCACTCTATTAGTAGGAAACCATTTGCTCTTCTTCCCCCTTTTTTTTTTAAAGCTTTATCTTTCCTTGTGCATCCTGACCAAGAAGTATCTTTGATTATGATCAATGTATTATGTCAAAATGTAGGCTAGTTAAACTTTTGTAAAGTTGCCTGGAATGTCATTTGTTAGGTTATAAAAACAATCTAAAATGAAGGGTTATATGTGTTGTGTACAAATCTTAATTATTTTGAAATGGACACACTTGTCATTACATTTGTAACCTTGTACAGAGGATTTTTCACTATGTGCCTAGCTTGGTGTCCATTCAACTAAAATTGAAAAATAAAAGGTGCATGAAGAGTTAAAAGTCAGAAATAAAACAAAGTATATGTAGAGATGACTATTTTATATGACATGGCCCAATCCTGTATTTATTTCTACCCCTTTTTTGAAAGTATTTATAAAACTAGTTGAGGACAGCTGTATTTTTTTTGTTGTTGTTGAACTATTTAGTAGAATTTGTGCCTTTTTGTCTGTATGTGAATAAATGCTGTACATTTTGCAATACATTTTAGGTGTCCTTTGAAATCTGCCTTTGCTAAATGTCTGAAGATGTATGTGATTTTGTCCTGAATCAGTGTATGTGGCTGTGTCACAGTAATAATGAAGGAGACCTGAAGGGAACATGACAAGACCCTAAAGAGCTCAGATTCCTTGGGCTGCTCTCTGATCAGCTCGGATGGGGGACCCTGTAAGATGGTAATGGCATTTTTGTCTTCCCCACCTGGACTTCTTTCCAGAATACAATTTTAGACCTGAAAACAACCAGTTGTTGAAGCAACTTGCGTTTTGGAGTCAGAGCTGGGTTTAAAGACTGAGCTATAAATAGGTTATTGGTCACATGACCTTGGCCAAATTGCCTACCCTTCACAAGCCTTGATTTTCCCTTGATTTTCTGCATGACAGGAAGATTGTACTTATAAAGCTCTTTTAAAATAATTTTTCAGAGTAGTTTCATTAAATGCATTCTTTTGATCACAGAATTCTGGAACACTAGGGTAAAGCAAAGATACTATCTGCATTCTACGAAGAAGACATGTCCAAGATTACAGCGTTGGCATTGGCAGAGCTGGGCCTACACCCTAGTTGTACTTTCTGGTTTGGCGTTCTCCATGCCTGAAACAGTATTCATGCGGAAATTAGCACATAGTGAAATGCATCTTTCTTTGGGCTGCGGCCAGCAAGACAGGTATGGGTTCTGCATTCTCAAGTATATTGCAATGAACAGGAGCCACAACATGGTAGTGCTACTGTCCCTCATTTATAATTTTTGTAAAAATTTGGCCATAATAGTTTTTCTTTCTTCCTTTTTTTTTACATGAATTGCTCCTACATTTGGCTAAAAGCTTGTTTATTTCTCCTTGTTCCTCCTTAGTGACTATTTACTTCCATGTTGCTTGCTCTGAGTAAGACCCCAGGGAGAAATAACTGTGATTCTTCTTACAAGGTCTTAAAGTTGAATAACCACAACAGTTCCCTAGGGAAATTAAATCCCTAGGAGCCAAAGGAAGGGCTTATCATTGGCAATTCTGCAATATGTGATGGGAAATGTGGCACCAGGGAGTCGTGTGTTCATGTTTCTACCCAGATCACTTAGAAAATGGTTTCTACCTTTGAAACATTAGCCATCTGCAGCAAACTTCACAATTAACTTCAAGGTTGCAGTCTTCAGTATGATTTCTCTTTAATGCTTAGAAATGCATTAGATACTGTGTGCTAGTCTGGGGTGGCCTGGTTAAGGAAAAAGGATAAAAAACATGTTACCTACTTCCTTGACCAGCTCTTCTCTCTGCTGCTAAGTTTGACACCTGTGCAACCCAGCTTTCCCTGAGTTCTAATGGACTGCTTGCTCGTTGGGCATTTCTTCTTGGATGCATGCAGGTGCTTGAGATTTTGGAACTCATCTTTTTCTACATCCTTCTATAGAGAATGTCACCCAAGCCTGAAACCTGGAAGTCCTTGGTGAGTCTTTCTTCTTCAACTCCCACAACCAGTGGTGATCTAGGTCTGTGTATTGCATTTAATATCTTCAGTATTTTTTACTTCTCTTAATTCCACTACCACCTGCCAGATAGTTCAAGCCTCATCATTTCTTGCCTAGGTTATTGCAGCAGCCTCTTGTTTCCTTGACTTGTCTTGCTGAAATTAATCCCTCCTCCCCCATAATTAGTTGCAACCTTGCCAATGCTATCTCCATAGTGATAACTTCTGCAATTAAAAACTGACTCTGTCATTCCACATAGCCTTCAGGGGAACCTCTGGACTTTTGCAGATAATTACAAAGGGCTTTATCAAATGGCAGGCACTGGTCTGTATTTTATGCATATTAATTTGTTTAATTCTCACAACATGTGAGAAAGGCACGATTATCTAATTTGCAGATGAGGAAACTGAGGCACAGAAATTAAATTATTTGCTCAAAGTCAGTAGGTGGTAGAGCTGGCAGTGAATCTTAGCCCCCTGGGCTCTACTGCCTCTCAGAACATACAACTACTTCACATAAAGTAGTTCATGTATGTTTGAGTGTACTGAGGGACATACATGTGAACTTCATGAGTTTCTATAAAGCACAACTAATTACCTTGGCTTAAAACATTATGTTAACTATACTGGTTGAATGACTGTGACCATAACCTAATGGACAACAAGGAACATGCTTGGCTTGTGGTCAGTCCCTGTGTTCTAGGGAGAATGGTATTAGTTAATTTAGTGCCATTTACATTTATGTAGCATACACACATACACTTATTTAGATACTCTACATGCATATATGAGCAAAGAATATAGCATTGTTACCAGGAACTGAATAACAATTCTCTCTGTACCCTGACATTGCCTGGAAAATTAAAGAGAATTATTTAAAATCATATAATTTCTTAATGATGAATCTAGAATTAGGACTAATGTCTCAAGACTAAATTGATGCTATGCAAAACCTTCAAATCAGTATTTCTGTGATATAAAGTATAGTAAATCTGGCTAATTTTCACAAATAAGTCAAGTAATGACCTACTTTCCAAGTTAAATAGCAAAATTAAAGGATATTGTGTACTATCATTCCAACTTAATACTAATATATCCTGATAGTCTCACCACTACTTGGCTTATATATGGCTGAGTTTTAAAGTAGTACATTTACAATTGTGGTTTAATTATGGTTATTTTACCCACTAATTTGGCTGATGGTTTAACCAGTGTGAAACATTTTCTTCATGAAGCCTTAAAGGACACTTTCCTTCTCTCCTTTACTGTGGTGCTGCAGCTTCACTATTTTGTTCGAGTTTTTAATATCAAGTACATGGGATCAGATCTTTCCTCAACTAGTCCCAAGTTCCAATTTTTGACACTGGAAATATTATATCAGCCACTTCACAACTGCTCAACACAATCAACATGTATTTATGACTTTTGGGGTAGACATTGAGTAGATACATATATGTATATATATGTAAAGGGTGTCCCAAAATTCATGCAAGAAGTAATTTTGATAGAAAACACAAGTTTATAATTAAAAATTGTAAATTTTCATTGCTCAATGAAAACGCGTTGTTCCTTCGTTTAGCACTCCATTGTAATAACCCTGAACTGTCAGCAGTCATGCTGTCTTTTTTTTTTTTGCAATACTTTACTGCACAAATGACGCAAAATTCAAATCTTGCGTGAATTTTGGGACACCCTTTATATGTGTTTATATACATTTTAAATAAACTAAAAAATTAATCGTTTTTGATAAAATATTTAAAAAGCTTGCTGCAGGTTTGTTATTTTGGAAAACCTGATAAAACACGTGGTTAAAAAACAGACTTGATAGTAAAATGCTTAAAGTGTTTTCTGCTCTTTCTTGATTTGTTTGCGAGTTGATTTGGCAGAACGTGCAGCTATGAAATATTCATATTTGCTGAGTAAATGAATGACTGAATCTTTGCTAATGTTCTCCCTTATCTGGGGTAGTTCTCATACCAGAGGAGAAATCAGGAAATTGTTGGCTGCCCCAATTTGCATATTTGTATACAAAGGGAAGAAGAGGTAATCATATATTTTCTTCCTCAGGGAGACACAATAAAGAAGCATGAATAAATAAAATGAACTAGCTGTGTTGTCCCCAATTTCAGATTAATATAATTTCTTTTCTGTCTTTCCTATTCATTTTCCATCTCCTAAAACACAGTTCACAGAATAAATAACACTTACTGTCTGTGTAAATGAAGTCAAAACTAGCCAACATGAGAAATATCGAAAACACCACTACAGTTTTACATTAGAAATCATTAGTTAAACTTTTCTGAGAAAAATAACCATACGTGCTCAGTTCTGTTGCTAAACGTAGCTTAAGTCTATTCAAATTCAACAGAGGTCAGAAAGGACTATTATCTGCATATTAGTAGCCTGTCCTTTTCTTGGGGAAATCTATTCAAGAAGGAGACCCCCAGAGGGGGTTATTAATATTCAAATGTACGGAGGAGGTGCCTATGGGCAGGGTTTGGAGAAAGTGCTTATGTTGAAAGATTTTGCCTTGAAGAAATGAGTCTGGGAAGTTAGATTTTCTTTTAGAAAAAGGATAATACTTATATTCTGTTTATCTAGAATGTTAGTTTCTGGAGTGCTTTCTCCTACAGTCTCATTTTGTTTTTTGGTTTTTTTTTTTGGTCAGATACAATTTTAACATCTCTAAATAAAAGTTAAAAAAATAATTTCCACATCCTATATGAATTAATCTGTGAATGATATGGGAAGGAATTTACATTAAAGAATCAAATGAAAAATCCTTTAAGAAATGGCAGTAAGCTAAGTGCCTCCTCTCTAATGACCATCTGACTGCCATACCATATTGGTACTATTTGTCTCATCATTGCACTTGACATTAGCAATAATTTGCCTTCTACTTACAAAAACTGATTTCCTCCCTTGAGTTTCTGTCATATTGGACCTGTGGGGATGCAGAGACTAGCTAACCATACAACCTTGGAGATCAATAGACCTGCAATGGTCCATCGCCCATATGGTCTCAGAACTTAGATTCCAATTGATCAGTATTGCTTTTAGTAACAGCAAAAACAAAACAAAAAAGAAACCCAAAAAACCAAAAATACGAAAAATTCAACACCTCCCAAATTCTTAAATATCAATATTTGATAAATACTGGAAGTTAAAAACAAATCACTACAAGTATACATGAAAATACATGACAGCATCATTTTAGAATGTGCATAATTTATTACATTTATGAGTTCATAATAAAATGGACACTGGGAAATCTTAAAATGAGTCAGGAATAACAATTAGATATGAAATTCTCACATCCCGGAATCTGAAATACTCAAATTTTAGCATTTTCTTAAAAGCTCTTTCTCATGCTTATCATAGTCTGAAAATTATGCTCTTCCAAGGGCAAAAGGGAGAATTAAAAAATAGACACGGTGATAAAAGAAATGAGTTCTCAGCTGGCTTTATTCTCCACTGAAGCTCATATAGGATTATATTTACTTACAGGAAGCTGCCACTGTTCTGTTTTCCAATAGCCCTCAACACAGAATGGAAAATGCTTATGCAAATGACACAAGCCTTCACCACTCCCTGAGGGTTTGACCATTTCAGAACACTGCTGGTCCAACAGCTGGCCCCACGCTTAAAGTTCTGTGAGTGAACTATGTATATTTTTAAATATTTTCCAGATTCATCATGGAGGCTGCTTTTCTTCTCTGCACTGTAATCACACTGAGCTGCAATCAGAATAAACAATCAGTAAGTAGTTAACTTTTCCTGGGGAGAATCTTAGACTAATACAAAGTATATATATAATGCATCATAACTTGCAGTTATTGACAATAATCTTATTGGAAGGGGTATTGTAAGAGGTCACCTTTTGGGTTTATTTCTATTTTATTTTTGAGATTTTAAAATGTCTGTATCACACTAGAGGTGTGCATGTCAAATATGGCATTCCATAGTTCAATGATATACTTAGAACTCCAAAATTTATGCAAGGGCTGCCGGGAAAAATATTCAATCATTGATATCTCTATTTTTCTTATCACACAGCTAGATACTTTCCAGACAGCCCTTGTATTTTACAGATGGATGAGGAACATCTAGATAAGTTAATCAGGAAAGTGGCCTAAAACACAAACTATGATAGCTAATAGTAAGAAAAGTCTAATAGGAAAATAATCTTTAATTATTAATATAAATTGATTAAAATTAATATTGAATATACACATAGTTGAAAACAAAACCCTAATAGTAACAACAAAAATAACACCATAAAACCTAACAGTATATAGATAAAGAAGTCTTCCCATCAGTGTCCTTCATTCCATAGCCTTCTTTCCAGACACAACCACTATTTCTAGTTTCTAAGCAGATTTCTAGAAATATTCTAAATGAGATTATATACATATATTTCCTCAGCACTTTTTATTTAAAAAATAATAGTCTACAGACTTATCATCTTGTTTTTTTCTTGCTAAATGATTTATCTTAGAAATAGTTTCATAACAGGCCTACTTTATTCCTTTTAGCAGCTGCAAACTTTCTGTTGCATGGATACTCTATAATTTAACTATTAATAGTTTCCTGTTGATGGGCATTTAGATAGTTTTTAATCTTTTAAAATTATAGGCAAAGCTGCAATTAGTTTTTTAAATGCTTCGTTGTATGGACTTGCCCAGGGGCAATTATACCACCTGTGGAGTAAATTCTTAGAACTACTGGGTTAAAGGTTATATGCATGTTCACCATTTTTGAGAGCTATGACCAAACTGGGCTCCAAAGAGGCTGCACCAATACACATTTACATCAGTGACCGGTGAAAGCTCCAGACATCAACGTATTATCAAACTTCCTGACCTGATGGGTGTAAAATACGTGAACACAGTATTTGTCTTATGGGTGAGGATGAGCATCTTTTACAATGGTTAAAAGCCCTCTTTCCTTTCTTGTAAATATCCTTTGTCTATTGTCCTGTAGCACTGTTATTGCTGACTTAGCCACTCTTTATGTGTGCTTAGAATATTAACCTTTTTGTTGTGTGTATTGCAAATACTTTTCTCAGTTTGTCATTGACTTTATGAATTTTTGATGCAGAAATCTGAAAATCTATAGGCACATTTATTGATTTCTTTTCATGGTTTCTAGGCTTTGTGTTCTTGCAGAGATAGGCTATACCAACCACACTGATTTTTAAGAATGCCATATTGCCAGAACACAATGTGGCATTCAGCTGTATAGTACACTTAGAACATATAAATAACTCTAGCCTAAAGAATGATGAAGGATGTGTAGGAAACGTGAATCAGAAGAACACACTTAGGGCACAACTAACTGCATAGAATGCAGGTTTTGTGCTGAGACCCCAACATGAGCTGGTTGGTTAAGGACGACATGTGGAGACAAAAGTAATCTCTTAACTCCATTATTTCATTAAGTATCGGGCCCTTAGCAAGATAATATTTCTAACAGCTGTTTGAATTTTTTTTTTTTAAAGAGGAAAATGGGAAAATTAGAATTCAGAGATGGCAAAAATAAAGGTTTTTAAAAACTGAATATATGTTTCATAAAGAAAGTTTATGACTTGGACTCATTTAAAATGGAAAAGAATACTAACTCCAGGAAATAAATTCCTTTTTTGTGTATGGGGAGAAAGCTGAATGATTAATTTCCATCTTCAAAAGAGAACAGAATAGAAGAAAAGTGGAAAACTTTGTGAAGTGGTTACTGACAAAACATTTAAAGAAAAAGCTCACAAGGAAAATGCTAGCATCTTTGCCATTAGAGAGTTTAAATAACAGGAGAAACATAGTGTGGCACTGTTTAGGTTTAATTCTGTCAGGAGGGAGAGTAAACTAGATGCCAAATGGGTTATATAATTAAAGTCTGTAGCTGTAACCTTTTTACTGCAGGACTCAAGGTAGTTGAATTTAAGGAGGCATTGTCTTTTCTATAATCCTTAAAAAACATGAACTTGAAGCCTTAAGCATTATGATATAAGAAATTTAATTTCTTATATACAATACACTCTCTGTTAACCAGCACTTAAGCAACAAGCACTTTCAAGCAACAGGCAGAATGTTTTTGCCCATTGCTTGAGATTTTGCTGGTTGCTTGAGTTCTGGTTAATGGAGAGTCTACTACATTTATCCAGCATCTCCCAGTCCCCATGGCTGCTGGTTAACTGAGAATCTACTGTATCTAAGTGTCTAGTTATCACTTAATGACTATGCTAAGTGCTTTATATGTGTGAATTCCTTTGCTCTTTCAATAACTCTATTAGGGAGGAGTTATTATCCTACATTACACATGAAGAAACTGGGGCGTGGAGAAGTTGAAGTTGCCCAAAGCTACATGGCTGTCTCATGGCAGCAGGCTATTTACTTGACACCAAACCCAGACTCAAGGTACTGTTCAGTACACTGTGGCTCCAGTTCCCTTATAATCTATTAATATATGAATGAATGAATTCTTGAATGATTAAGTAATCCATTAATTCATAATTTCATAAGAAATTAAACTTATTTGGTAAAACTATAATTACTTTCAAGAGGGAAAGGAATAGAGGGCAAATTATTACTGGATTTCATTTATATGCCATGTCATGGTCATACCAGAAATAGATTAAAAAACAATTATAAATTCACAAACATAAACTGAATTCAGTGAGTATTTAGAGTTGCTTTGCTATGTATAAAGTGCTTATTATCTAAGAATAGTTTAGTTTTGATTAAAATAGTACCTTTATAACCACATATAATTAATAATATACTAACTTGGTTTGGTTTTGCCTGCCTGCTTATCTGTCTATATCCATCCACCTGTCCGTCCTGTTTCCAGCCCATCTTTATATTCACTAAACTGGTGTCATTTTGTTCCTAATAGGAGGGACTATTGCTCCTACTTTAGAACAAATGGCCCATGTCATTATTATGATGTGTGTGTATTATGAGTAACTACCCCTTAGTATTTCATTGCTACTCTTCATTTTCTAACTATTTCCTATTGGACAACTTTATAGCATATTTTAGATTTATGTATCCATACACAATTGAGGTTAACCAACACCCCAAGTAATTTTTTTCCATTTAAAAACTACAATAAAAAGTTAGTGCAAACCAAAACAGTGCATTCAAAGCAATGTTATCTAATTCCAAATCTGTCAGTAAATGCCTGCCTAGCTTCAAACATGCTTCTAAAGCAGTGCTGTGCAGTGGAGCTTTCTGCAATGTCAGCCATTCCATATTTACGCTGTCTGACATGACAGCCAGAGCTACATATGGCTATTGAGCCCTTGAACTCTGCTAGTGTGACTGAGGACTTCAGTTTTTAATTTTATTTAATTTTAATTCATTTAAACAGCTGCTGATGACAAGTGGCTATCATATTGGACAGTGGTTCTAGATTTCAGAGTCAGCTGGAAGACTGATATTTATTTCTGTTTCTAAAGTTTACTTTTTCAACCTCAAATACTAAAGAAACTAATTTTAAATAGTTTAATCAGGTAAAAATAAAACTACTAGCTCTCTAGGAACTTTTGAGGAACATTTCTCAGTTTTGACTCAGGTTGATTTATGACCCAGGATAATGAGGACGCTCCTACCTGCTCGGAAGCTGATGCAGCCCTCTGTTCCGCCTGGCTCAGCCGCCTCTGAAGTCTCTGGGCCTTTTCTTGATGCTCTAGACTTAGTTTTTCATTCTATTAAGGGCAAATATAAAACAAACAAGTTAGAAATCCACATGTGACATGGAGGTGTTTTGTGGAATAATCAGTGAAGAATCTGGACATCATTTTACCACTTACACAATGCGAAGATAATATATGAGGGCTGTCCAGAAAATTCAGCCATTGTAATATAACAAGAATGGTTACATGGATGGATACTTTCTCCTACTAAATTTCTATATTTTTCAAGTTACGAATTTTAAAGTTCAAAGTTAGTTGTACATTCGGACTAAATTGTTTTTCCCTCTACACACCAACAACAAAAAGAGTGCATTAAATCCAAAGCCAAATGAATCAAAGTTAAAAACACAGTTAAGACTTCCAATTTTTGACCTTGTGTAAAGTAACCCAGATCACTGCAAGTGTATGTGCGGGGGTGTCCTGAGCATGCATGCACACATCTATCAGGTTCCCTGCGGGCATTGCTGCTGCTTGTGAGTGCATTTAGAGCCACTGCACAAGGAAACTGTGACATCATCATGATGAAAGTCCAAGGAACAGAAAATATTCACTCTAGAAATCCTGATTTTTATAGAGTCAGACATATCTTAAATGATTTGTATGCTAAAGGTATTCTTTAAAAGGGGGAAGACTTCCCTCTGTTTCTATTAATACATGTTCTGCCAAACATCTGTGTACTCCAGAGGGTATTAGAGTCAATAGAGTTTTTAAGGCATCATTATCAGCTGAATTATGTTCCTAAAAACAAGATGTTGACATCCTGACCCCTAGTACCTACCAATGTGACCTCATTTGGAAACGGCATCTTGAAGACACAGGGAGAACACCATCTACAAGCCAAGGAACGCCGGGGGCTACCAGAAGCTAGGACAGGGCACGGAATGCATTCTCCCTGAGTCCTCAGAGGGAACCAGCCTTCCTGACTTCTTGATTTAGGGCCTCTGACCTCTGACCTCCAGAACTGTGAGACAGTAAATTTCTGTTGTTCAGCCACCTAGTCTGTACTACAGTTACAGCAGCCTCGGGAAACTACACAGGCATGAGCATCAATGTCACAACATGCTGTTATGTGGATAAGTTCAAAGAAGCTATCAATTAAAGGATTATCCCTCTCATACTTACTCGCCTGGAAAAAAAAGATTTTTATGTACAACTAGAATTGATACTCAGTTTTTCTGGCACCTGTTGGAATTCAGAGGAACCATCTTAATCAGGAATAGCAAGAACACACTTTCTATGAAGAATTATATAGTTCCCTTGTCCTAACATACAAGTATAACAGTGAATGTCATGCCAAGTAATATAAAATATTGAAATAACAGTATCCGGTTAAAATGAGCTTAATATATTTCTTATTGTGCCCAGAAGCAAAATTAAGTTTTCTGAAGAGAACTGTCTTGGCTGTTCCAATTTACCAAGTTGTTTAAATATGTAGTCTTAAATTTAAGAGACACATCATTAACACAGAAAAAACCTGGGGAAAAATTCCATCACCTATCATTTTCCTAGTCACAATCAGACTATATTTCATGTATACTTTTCCATGCTGCTACAATGATGGTTAAGGTCCAATCCAGATCAGGTAAATATAATCTATACGCAACTGTTCTTTTTCAATTGATTAGTGTTGTTACTTCTGATCATATAATATTATTAACATTATTGTGTTGAATACCTTCCTTTAATTTTTTTCCTACTTCAAATGACTCCCTCAGGACAGATTCTTGGAAGTGGGAGCTACATCAAAGAGCACTTTAATGGCTAGTGTTCCATTGTTTTCTCTTTCTTTCCCTTCCTTCCTTCCTTTCTTCCTTCCTTTCTTTTTTTTTTTAAAGATTTATTTTACTATTTTTGACAGAGAGAGACAGAGAGAAGGGGGAGGGCCCAGAGCAATCTCCATAGTTGAACTTCATCAGTTTTTGACTTGGTTTTGTTCCACACAGGTGGGTGGGTGGGATGCACAGGGCGAAGCTGGAATGGGAGTGGGGGGGGACTCCCACAATTGGAGGCATGCGCCCTTGAGCCAGGGGCTGAATTGGGGGCAAGAACTGAACTGGGGGGCCTCCGTGTGGGAAGCATACCCCAGTTCAGCATATGGGTCCACACAGGTCAGGGCCAGGATTTGATCCTTAGTCCCCAGGGCTGCAAAGCAAGCATTTAATCTGCTGAGCCATCCCGGCTTCCCCTTCATTGTTTTCTGATGCTACAGCACTGAAGAGTAATAATTTCACTACAGCTTCTACAGAAAGCCACAAAGAGATAGTGGACCATCCAGACTATTAATGAAATTACAACAAATGCATTTGAAGTTAGAACATCAAAATAAGAACCAGAGCTCTAGAATACTCCAATCATAATCTAGAAACTGTTTACTTTTTATAAAACTTGAAAGAAAAAGGTGATGAATTTCTTGCTATATTTAGTTCTAAAGACTAAAGCAATAATCTAAAGGAGTATTGTAATACATTCCAATAGGTTGAAGTATTTTCTATGCCTCTCTTGTGCTGGAAGAGAAAACAAAATAAAAGGAGCAGGTTAAAAACATAACTTTAGACATGCACAGAAATAAAGAGGCCCTTCACATTCTCTGAAACACAGCACAAGTTATCTGGGTGAAAATGAAGTAGGAGCCCTGTCTTTTGTCATTTACATATGAATAATCACTGACTCTCAAAGCTTTTATTCACATTACTTGTGGACTGCTAGGGTTACACATGATTTCTACAAGAAACACTCACATCTGTATGGTCATTTCCAAGCAGAGGATTAATATGGACTTGGCTCAGGTAAAATTCTATAACACGTACATCAAGCTGCAGCATAAGCACTTCCCGGGAGAGTTATTATCTCACCTCGGCTACCTTTTCATTTGCCTTTTCCAGCTGAGAAAGCAGCTCTTGAGTGTGAAGTTTCTGTCGACTCAGCTCACTCCTATTAGTCGAGAGAAAGAGAAAGAAAGCAAGCCATTACTATAACTGTTCAAAAATCTAATAAAATAGAATCTTTATTAGTGAGCTACATGTCCATGATTCGAACAAAAATGTCATCTTGTGTGTAAATTAAAGTTGACTATTAATAGACCACATCTTAAAGGACTCATTCATTTCTTCAAAAATGCACACATATTCTAGAGATAGTTGTACAACAGAATACCCTTAAGACTATTAAACTGTACACTTAAAAATGGTTAAGACGATAAATTTAATGTTATATATATTTTATGACAACTTAAAAATGGTTAAAATGGTATATTTTATAATTTACCACAGTAAAAACAAAATAAACCCCTTCCCTCCACACATACTTATTAAAAGTGTCAAGGAGTCTTCAATATTATTATCTTGAGGTGTTCTTTGGCATTAAAATGAAAGTATATTCATAATAAACACATAGTATTTGTTATAAAACCTTGCAGCTTTGTGATTCTTAGTGATAGCATGCATTTTTAAGATTCATATACAGTGTTTTTTAGAGGAGCTCAACACTTGGAAAGATAAGGTAATGTTAATCACTCCACCATCATTTCAGTGTAGTATATTCAGGACTGGTATTTGTGTATTGCTTAAAATGTGCTACATTTTATACATTCATATCCTTCACTCAGTAATAGCTGGAATTATCTTACGCTAATAACTGTCTTTATTTACTTATTTTTTTCTGTTCAGCTTATGTGCATTATATTGTTTTTTTGGTCACAGATAATTTCAAGAGTCCCAGGTTAGAAGTAGATACAATGTAGTCTTAAAAATAACTTAAAGAAAGATCCAATCCATTTATTTAGTTATTTTTTTAATTTTTTGGAGTGACATTGATTAAAAGCCTATTACATAGGCTCCAGGTGTACAATTCTATAGTACACTGTCTATGTGTTGCAATGTGTTTTCACCACCCAGAGTCAGTTTTCTTTCCATCACCACCATATATTTGGCTATCCCTTCCTCCTCTCCCATTGAATCAATTTCTAAGTATTAACATGGTTAATTCAGGATTGGTTTTTATCCTTTGACCTCAGTTCTGCTTCTTAAATAAGTCAACCGATTAAGACTTCCAAAATAACTTCAGCTTTGACTTCTTTTTCCCCAAAGGAGCTACACAAGCAACTTAAAGATTTGGTCTCTCAAGTGTCCTTTATTTGAGTGAATAGTTGTTAAAATCTGGAAGCAATTTGTTATAAATACAAAGGAGAGAACAAAAAATAATGTTGTCTACAAATCAACTCCACAAATATTTACTGAACACTCTTTATGGGCCAAGTGCAAGGTTTATGGTGGTGAACACAGATTTGTTGCCATTACAGAACTCACAGACTAAGAGATGGCTTATTCTAACTCAGCAGTTTCATCAACACTGGTCATTGACTATGAGGAACTTAATTATTTATTATTGACTCTGTGACAGACATAACCAAATGTTTTATCTTAGCTTTATTTTGGTGGTAATGATAATGTAGAATCAATCATTGTGCTGCTTTAAAGTATCTTATGCTGCTCCCCAAAAAAGCCAAGCCAAGCCAAACAAAATGAAACAAAATAAAACAAAATGCAAAATGACTAAAGTGGCCAGTCTTCTAGGCCAAATGTAAGTAAAGGTCAAAGGTATGCATATTCCTGCTGATGAGAAATAATCTCTAAATACTACTGAGATTAAGATAGAACAATGATCATATTTATAAAATTAGTCAATATTTAGTTTGTAGAAAGCCTTTTCAGAAAACACCTATTGCATAAAATTATGTCTAAACTATTCACTTATTTACTCATGACAATTTACCTGAATGATAGTAATAATTTTCCAAAAAACAAAATTTGAGATCACGAAGATATAAAATACTCACTTTGAGTTATGTTTCATTGTGTAAATATTTATTCTATTGTGTATCAAGCTCTGTTACCCCTACTGCACACTGAGTAACTACTATTCATCTTGGTCTCCTTATAATCTGGTCTCAGCAGAAGCTGGCAAACAATAGTGAAAATGATGATGATGGTGCTGACAGGAGCAGACACTTGCATAGTGCTGACTATATGTCAGGCACTATTCTAGGTGTTTTATATAAATTAACTGAGTTTTCATGATAACCCTATGAGATCCCCATTTCTACATATGAGAAAATTAAAAGACAGAGACATAAAAATAAAGTAACTTGCCTAAAGTCACACTGCTAGTCAGCTGTAGTGTCAGGATTGAAAAACCAAGCCTTTTGGTTCCGAAGTAGGTGCTCTGAACCATACTCCCCAGTTACTGCCTCATGGTAGGCAATTGCTAAATGAACAGTGAAAGAGTATGTATGTGTGAATGCACTAGCCATTCTAAAAATATCATTATGTATACATTTATTTGAAAAGAGTAAGTTATATTTTTACTTTTGACCTATTTCCTGAAATTTCAGTCCAATATTCAAACTTAACATCAAACTTTTTGCATTGCTTAGTTATAGCTACTTCTCATCCTTCCTCTCAATTTTTGTACTGACAACATCTCTGGCTTTGTTGCCTAAGTTAAACTTAAAGTCAAATCTATATCTCACTTTCTCTTAAACATCTCTCCAACATCTAGTTTGCCCCTAAATAGATTGTCTCTTGAATCTATCTTTTTTATTCAGTGTTACCATCACAACTCAAGTCTTATAACTTACCGTAATTTTTAGATATATTGCAATAGCCAAGAGCTTAGGCTTCTCAATATCAAGTTAAAAACATCTGTAAAGATCCAGTCTCAGCCACAGTGAAACTTAAAATAGTAGAAATACTAAAAAGCCACTAGGTTTGTAATATGGGTAGTAAATGCTTTAAAAGTCCATTGCTGTGGGAACACATACGGAAGATTAGGGGATTAGAGCACACCCTCCAGAGGAAGTAGGCTTTTAAGAAGATTTATGAAAGATAAATAGAAGTTGGACAAAAACAGGGTAAGAAAAAGAAGAGTATTACAATCAAATCCATGTGTGAAGGCCAGAAAATAATAAATTTATAAAACTGAAAGAAGTCCAGAATGAATGGGGCATAGAGAGTTACTAGGGAGTGGGTGTAGGAATGAGAGAGGAAGAAGGTGAAAACACAAGAAAATACAGATAGCAAAGAATCTTCTATGTCTTGATGGAAAATGGAGACTATCATCAGCACACTGGAGAGGTACTGAAGTGTCTTAAGAGAAGTGACATGATTAGATTTGAGTATCAGAAAATCTTGCTGATTAGAGCAGGGACAATGATAAGGAAATATGACTGTAGTAAAATATGGATGGGGTTGTAGCAGTAATTCAGGATAACAATATTGATCGCCTGAACTATTAGAGGGAAATGGACAGATTCAAGAGACACTGAGGGAGAGGACAGAATCACTAATACTTGATTTAGGGGTATGAAGAGAAGGATTTCAGAATAACATCTGGAGTTTTGCTTGAACAACTGAGTAGATACTACCACTCATGGAAATGGGAAATATAGGATAAAGTAAAATCTTGGACTCAGCATGAACTAATGGGTTCAGTTTTGACTTCATGGAATGTGAGGTACCTATGGAAATGCTTGCTAGAGTTGGAAATATAGATTATTTCAAAAAGGTCAGCATTAGGTGGTTGTTTTTTTTTTTTTTGTAATAACAATGAGCCCTTTTCTGTTTGTCTCTGTTGTAGAAATGGCTATCTTAACCCATGCTGAAAGAGAATTTCCACCCTAAACATACTTCAGCTCTCAGAATCACTGGCACATACAAATATGAGGCTAAGAGCAAAATTTTCCCTACAAAGCATTAATCTCTTTATTTATTTTTCATTTGGTTCACTTAGTCTTTTTTTCATATATATATATTTTAATTTTATTGTTAAATTTATTGGGATGACACTGGTTTGTAAAAATCACAGTTTCCAGGTGTACAATTCTATATCATCTATGTATTACATTACGTGCTCACCACCCAGAATCAGTTCTCTTTCCATCACCGTATATTTGATGCCCCTTCCCTCCCCCCCCCCCATTATTCTCAGGTAACCACTATACTATTGACTGTGTCCATGAGTTTTTCTTTGTTACTTTTAGTTTTATATTCTACATATAAGTGAAGTCATATGGCTCTTGATTTTTTCCAGTCTGACTTATCTTGCTTAATATGATTATCTTAAGGTCCATCCACGTTGTTGCAAATGGCAGTATTTCTTTCTTTCTTTTTTAATCGCTGAGTAATATTCCATTGTGTAAATGTACTACAACTTCTTTATTCAGTCATTTATCAAAGGACACTTTGTTTCCACGACTTGGCCATTGTGAAGAGTGCCTTGATGAACATTGGGATACATATATCTGCAGGTCAAGGTTTTCAAGTTTTTTGAGCAGATACACAGAAGAGGGATTGCTGAGTCGTATGGTAATTCAATTCTTAAAATTCTGAGGAATTTCCATACTGCCCTCCATAGCGGTTGGATCAATTTACATTCCTACCAGCAGTGTATGAGGGTTCCTTTTTCTCCACAGCCTTTCCAGCACTTGTTACTCCTTGTCTTGTTGACTATCACCATCCTACCAGGTATGAGGTGGTATCTCATTGTGATTCCTTTTCTTGAGGATGCTTCTTATCTCCATTCTCTTTGGAAGTTTAAACCTTTACTTCCTCCCCTTTTATGTTTTTGTTGTCCCAGTTTATCCCTAGTTATTTTTTTACTGTTTGTTTCAGGTCCAGTATCCTTCAGTATTTCTTGAAGTGCCGGCCTTGTGCTAGAGAAATCCCTCAATTTCTGTATGTCTGAAAAGGTCTTTCATATATCTAAAGGATAAATTTGCTGGGTAGATGATTCTTGGCTGGTAATTTCTCTTCTTCAATATCCTGAATACTTGATTCCACTCACTTCTGGCTTGTAAAGTTTTTATTGAGAAATCTGATGAAAGTCTGATGGGCTTTCCTTTATAGGTTATGGTGTTCTTTTTCCTGGCTGTCTTGAGGATTATTTTTGTCTTTGACTTTTGACATCTTCAGTATGATGTGCCTCGTATAGGGTCTGCTAGGATTCAAGTAGCTAGGGGTCTTGTTTCCTTCTTGAATTTGAGGGTTTTCTTTCCATAGATTTGGGAAGTTCTCATCTACTATTTGTCTCAGAAAATTCTCTGTGCCCATCCATCCTCTGTTCCTTCCAGAATACCTATTATTCTTATGTTACTCTTTCTGATGGAGTCAGATAGTTCTTGTAGAGATCATTCATTTCTTTTAACTCTCAGGTTTCTCTCTTCTTCCCTCTGTGACATTTCCAAATTTCTGTCCTTGATTTCACTAATTCTTTCCTCTAGTTGGATCTGCTTCCTATGCTAGCTATTTCAGTTTGCATTTCTTTTATTGTGTTATCTCCAAAATTTTTATTTGGTTCTTTTTTATAGTTGAAATTTCTTTGTTAAAGTATTCCTTTTGTTTGTATATTTCCTTTCTGAGATCTCTTAGCTCCCTCTTTGTACTCTGCCAATTTTCTTTGATCTCTTTGAGTGTTTTCAGAATTTCAGTCTTGAATTCTGTGTAATTTAGATCATATATTTCCATATCTTCAAGTTCCTTTTCTGGAGATTTTTCCTTTTCTTTCTGAGCACCTTTTGCTCATTGCTGTAGGAGTATCTCTCTTCCTGGGCATAAGGACTTTTCCCTTTGTAGATGTAAAGAGGTCTTTCTTTCACTTCCCAGCTGGTGTTGCTATAGCATCTTATAATATTTTCCCTTGGTTATTAGGTTTTCTCACAGTGGGAAACTTCCTAGAAAGTGGGCTTCTCTTCTTTGACTCAGTTGCTTTGGTCTCTGTATGCCTTTCCTTTGGGAGGATATGGTGGACAATGGTATTCTATGCCTCTGAGACACTAGGACAGTCAGAAGCTGCCACAACTGTGCTTCAGTTTTCCTGCATCTCTCTGCTGGCTTCAGTGGGAAGGGTGGGGGCGGGGGTTATTAGAAAATGTGCCCGTCTATTTGCGTCACAAGGTAATGGTGGCTTCCCAGATGCAACTGACTAAACGCAGGCTCTGTGATGGAGCTGGGGTGGGGTGGTGAGCTTTCAGAGAGAGCAAGGGGAAGCAGCCAGGTTTTGCGTCCAAAGCCTTGCAGTGCTCTGGCTAGTGCTCTAACAGTCAGGGGTCTCCAAACGAAGGCCCGCGAGGCCCTCTCATCCGGCCCATGGAGACCTTTTTATCTACGGAAAAAAATTATGGAAATTTACATGTATCCTACCAAGATCAGCCGCTTACTTTTTCTACTTCTGTTCACAGTAAATGAGATGATATAACTGCTGTTTGATAGTTAATGCAGCCCCTTGGGCTGAAAAGTTTGGAGACCCCTGCCTAACTCATGGAAGGCTACTGCGTGCTTCAGCCTCCACTCGCTGCTGGCGCTGGAGCTGCCGCATTGCACTTTGGTGGCCCACTTCCTGTTCCTGTCGTCAGCCCCACCCTCCACCAGCACCACGCCCCCACCTCCCACCCCACGCCCCAGCAGCAGGCCCCATGCTCTGGATGCCCACACCACGCTATGCCGCTCTGTTAGTACACCTGCTGCCGCTGGCATCTCCTATTTTGTCGGTTCTCGGCCTCCAGTCTGCCCAGAGTCTCTGCCTCTAGGCCAGGGCTCCCATGCTCCCAGCTCAGTGTCCTCTGCAAGAGTCTCCAGGTCAGTCACCAGGTAGTTCTGGGGTTGTGCTCTGATATGTGTCTCCCAGCACTGCTCCCTTCCCTTCTCTCTTGCTTGTCTCCCTTTCTCTGGCCTTTAGGTATTTTCTTGCCATGAGTGGAACTCTCAGCTGAGGCTGTGTGTTGCTTAGAGATTCTCTGGTTGGATTTTAGTTGTTCAATTTGTTCATTCCAGGAGAGGTTTGGAGAGCTCCTCTCATGCCGCCATCTTGATGACGTCTCTAATCTCTTTTAAAACACTGGCAATACCATATACAAAATAAGAAAAGTTATAGTTCCTTAAGACTAAGGTGACCAGATTTTAACATTGGTAAAGCAGGACACCATTGACCGGAGGGGAGGGGGTTCTTGATTAAAAATTTGGTCTATCTCCCGCCGTTTCCTAGCTTGTCAGGCATTCTTTCCAAACATCGGGACTTTTTTAAAATGCTGCGGGACGCGGGGCAAATTGTTAAAAACCAGGACTGTCCCGCCAAAAGCGGGCCGTCTGGTCACCCTATTAAGGCATGGGATAAGGGTTTGAAATTTGGGCCAATATTTCAGGCTTTATAATTAATTATTATAATCGCTCAGAGCATTGCTATTATTAAGGCACAACTTAAGATAAGAATGAGCCATGCATATTTCCGTTGGTACAGCATAAGGGGAAAGTCCCTCAGGGCATGAAATCCTTTAGTGGTGACTAAAGAGTAAATTACACCAGGCCCTATTCTATATCAGACAAGAGAATTACAAACAAAAGGTGTACTATTTATTGCAGGGAAATGATGGATCTGCCAGCTGCAGGAGTTGCTTTCTTTGAAACTCTCATGACAAATTAACATAGCATGTGCCAGATGTTTTTCTTTCTGTTGAATTAAACTATAATATGCTTCAGTTACTTTTAGTAATTATGCATTTTGTAATCTGCCAGTACCTGCAGCTGCCTCTCATCCTGTTAATTAAAAAATAAATAAAAATTAAAAATAAAACACTAAAAACAGTTATGACAGCCAAACATTAGAGATATATAGCCAAGAATAATGCTTTAGAGATTAAAAAAAAAATTCCTTGGGTTCAAATGCTGTGCAATTGAACAAGAAAAGAAAATATCACATATTGTATATTCATTCATTCATTCATTAAATACGATTTTATTAAACGCCTCCATGCCAAGCAAGATGTTAGCTCATGGTCTTGTAGAAGACATGAGTGTAAATGATAGTTCTATAAATCAGTGAGTGCCAAAAAGAAGAATGAGCAGAGTGGTATGGGAGTGCAGGGAAAGGAAAGACTCACTCTGTCGGGGGAATTAAGAACACCTTACAGAAAAACATGATATTTGAGATGGGTTTGAAAGAAAATGTCTTCAAGTGGGGAGCTGGGAAAAGATATTCCTAGAGATAAATAGCATGTACAAACTACTGCTAGAATCAGCCTTGATTCCTCTCTTTTCCTTCATCTTCCACATCTAAACTATCAACACCTTCTGTTACCTCTAAAAAAAAAAAATCCCCAACTAACCTTTCTCTTTCTTAATAATCTAAGCCACCTCATCTCTTAACAAAACTTTTGCAATAGCCTTTTAAGTCCTTTCCCAGCTTTTTACTTCTATTTTCCACCTAAAAGCCAAAGTGAATGTAAAAAAGAAAATTTTCTGACTAGATGACTTCTTTCAAAACTGTCCACTGGCCTTCACCCACACTTACACTCTTTAAGCTGGCTAATAAATCCCGATAAGATCAAGGGCTCCTGTCTGCCCCAGAAAGTCCATGTGCTGCATTTCCCATATGAGTACTTTGGCCAAGGAAGGTAAAAGGAAGTGATGCGTATCATTTCAGAGCTGATTTACTTAAGAGACATTGTTCTTCTACCCTCTTCTTCCCTTGTCCCAGGGATCTGGGAGAACAAGTGCAAGGTGGCAGAAGCTCTGCCAGCAGAGACTTCCTGCCACCATACTGCCTTAGACATAGAATATGAGCAAGAAATGTTCGCTATGTGTTGTGGCTGGTATTACTTAACAGTATAATCCATTGCCGAAATCAGCCACTGTCCCCTTCACTTTGCATACTATTTCTTTTACTTCACACACACCAAGTATGTTCCTGCCTTGGGATCTTTACACTGTTTTCCCTACTTGAAATGCTCTTTCTCCTGATATTTAAATCCCTTTTGTCATTAGATCTCATCTTAAGATGAATTTCCTCACAGGGTCTTCCCTGTCTAATAGTCTGTTTCTACCCATCCATTATCACATTGGCTTGTTTTAATTTTCTGCATAGCACTTATTCTCTGATTTTTAATATGCATGTAGTTTTATATTTTATTTTTTTATAATTTCCACTTCCCCATCAATAATCCAATATCTTCGGAGAAAAAGGTGGGGGACCCTGGGCATAGCTATGTCCTCAGTACTTAAGGAACCATGCCGCTCCATAAATACGTGTAGCACGAGTGAAGCGCAGACGAGGCTTGTAAAGGGCTGGAGGAGCACATTTGGTTTTGGGTCGGTTGTTCAGCATGGCCAGAATACAAGGAGCGTGAAGGACAGAGGTCGAGTGGCACACAGCTGATAATAGGTGAAGGAAAGATCATAAAAACGCTATAGGCAACAGCAAAGCTGAAGTCTTTTAAGTAGGCAGGGCCTGGATCTCACTTGCTTTTTAGGAAAATGATTCTTACAGCAGTAAGAAAAGTGGAATGGAGTGGGGAGAAAAACTTGTAACAGAGAAAAGAGAGTGAAGGAGGTGACTTGAACAGCCCGGCTGCGGATGTGAAGGGCCTGACTGATGACAAGAACAGCTGTGCTACAGCTTGCTTACACATACACAGTATTTCTGCAGGACAGATTTCTGTGCCTGCAATTGCAAAAGGATCTGCAGCTTAAAGCTGGTGACATACTGCCATCATACCTTTTAAAAGGGTCTGCCAGGTCACATTCCCATATTCCTGTTTCCCCATTACTTGTAGGCATTGAAAGTTCACGATCTTTTGCATTTTTGCCAATTTGCTGGGTAAACTTAAATTGTTTAAATTTGTGTAGCTTCAGTGAATCCTGTGAACCTGGCTTGATATGATTAAAGGAGCTTTGTATCTCTGCTTTGGTGAACTGCCGGTTCACATACTTTGTCAGTTGTTCTATTAGGCTGTTAATCTTTTTCTTAATTATTGAATTCTTGATGGAGTCTGTATATTAATCCTTTATTTTTTGTGGTTTGTCTTTTATGTTGGTATCTTCATTTAGAATTTTAGTTTTTATGGTTAAAACAATATTTTTCTTTTCTGGATTCTGGGTTTTGTGGTTTGATTAGAAAAAATATCTTCTGTTCTAAGATAATAAAAATAATCTTATGTCTTTTAATACTTTTTTTTATTTAGCTCTTTAATTCATGTGGAATTTATCTTATATATAGAAAGAGAAATATTCTAAATGATTTAAAATTTTCCAGTCTTTTCACCATTGATTTGAAATACCACGTTATCATGACCAAAATTTTCATTTTTACTGGTTTCTATTTTTCTGTATTCTGTTCCAAACATTTATCCCTGGTACAGCTATAATGAAATGTGGTTAGGATGTAGTTAGCCTTTAAATATTTTGATATCTGGCAGGGCAAATGTCATCTCATTTTTCTTCTTCTCATGGAGGTTTTTTGCCTTAATCTATAAAAATAACAACAATCTATCACTCAAGTAAGACTAATACATTTATGTTACAATTACCAATGCTGTACATTAATTAGCAACTGTTTATATTGTCTCCTCTTGGAAGCTCAAAAATTCACTTCAACATAAAATAATTGAGGGAATAATTATAAATCTATAAATAAAATTGTGCAAGCTATAACTAACTTCAAACTGAAAGCAGATACCACAGAGGAGCTCAATTTTTTAAAAGCTCCTGGTACTAAGATGAAAAACTTCCTTCTATGGAATAATCATTTATTTAATTATTGTGTGTGACATTTCATTATGGCTGCACTTACTTATGGGTAGATCTTAAGGAATCAGAGGAACTTGAAAATCGTATTAATTGTCACTTAGAAGGAACAGAGGTTTCCTAAGGCAGCATAACTAGCCCAGAGGGCCCTAGCATTCTAAGGGTTGTGTGGCTATGCTGGTGTTTGGCTTCAGCTCTAATGTTCTTTAACTGTGGTAAACAGGTGGACACACAGTAAGCAAGGAAATAGCCAATTTATAAGAACTTAATTGTTACGAAGTAAAAAGGACATCTTTTTAAAGGTCATATTTTCAGAGGAAAAGCTTTGATGATTAATATGGAACAGTAATGGCACACTGGAGACTAGGATGTTGGGACCTAATCTGAAAAAGTTCATTTTTGATAGCTATTAATACACACTTTTATATGAATGATAGAATGCATAAATTGGTGGTATACACAGAGAAACCCTTACAGGGAAAGACAAATGCATCAAATGAGCCATTTGCTTTTTTAATGTATTGATCTGTAGTTTATTATTAATAATCCTCAGTATTATTTATGTCTCCAAAGAGGAGGGATATACAGTGATCCCTCATTTTTCGCGGTTAATGGGAGCCAGAACCTTCCACGAAAGCAGAAAAACCGCGAAGTAGGATTTGCCCCTAGGAATTTTCTCATTGGTCGATGTCGCACCGGAAACCCATCCCGCGCCTTTATGAGAGCCCACGGTATGTGCTCTGAGTCAACTCATTTCTATGTTTGACAGGCAGGGATCCTTCTCTCTCTCGTGCATCCACATGAAACAACGCTCCTTTCCGCAAGGTGGCTGCCGACAGGGTTGTATTTTTTCATTTTTATTTTTTGATGAATGTTTTGGGAAAACCCGCGAAGCACTGAAGCCGCAAAACATGAAGCGCGAAGTGGCGAGGGAACACTGTAATTAATATATATCAATCTTGCTTTCTAAAACCTAGTGCTTTCCATAATGCAATGCACAATGTAATGTACAGCTGGAACCTATGTAATTTTTACCAACCCTTGTCACCCCAACAAATTTAACAATTAAAAAAAAAAATCTAGTGTTTTCTAGAACTAGTAATGCTTTTTGTACAATTAAAAATGAAATACCATAAGCATACCGGTATATGCCTTTCATACACATATCCCATTCATTACAACATGATTTACTTGGAATACAACAAACTCTTAGCATTTTTAAAGGCTATGCTCTAAGCTCATTGTTTACTGTTTCCTTCCTAAATATTTTACATGCCAGGGATGGAGCTAACCCCTTGTATTTGTTATATAAATAGAACCCGTAATAACAGATGGGGTTTACAGATAGGTCGTGTAAAGGGGTGGAGCTAGGTAGGATTCACGTTCAGGTCTGACTCCTGAGTTAGTGCTCTTACTCTACAATGCGGTGCTGCCTCCTTATGTACTAAAGCTAGTGTACAGTTTTCTCAACTTGATTAATCCTTTTATGAGAGGAAATAGTCATAATGCAAAATCTTGTGAAAATATATTCTATTTTGAGAGTCAACATTTTATTTTTGACATGTCAGAGCACACTAACATCTTTGGTGACACAGCAGATACACACAGAATATCTCTCTTATTCTAGTGGAATGCACTTCATTTCCAACTCTGTGGTTTAAACAAACAAGCAAAGGTTAACTGCGTCATATAAAAAACCACATTTTTCCAGTGCCAAACACTAAGTATATACCATGAAACCCTGCTAGATTATCATGCTTTCTCACATTTTTACAGTTTTATAAAACTTACCATATAACTAAGAAATATTTAACTTAAGCATAATTATCTTAAAAAAAAAAAGATTTTTAGAGAAATGACTAAATTTCAAAGCATGCAAAGAGTGTAACCTATTTGCTTTTGATAACTATTTTACTTTTAAATAATATTCTTCAACCTACCAAAAAATGCAATGGAACATGGGAGTTTTTACATTTAATAAAAACAATGTTCTAATCCCTGGAACAAATACAGGAGAGTGTCACAAAAGCAGGAGAGGTGATGGCTGGGAAAATCTGGTTCTTTTTCTCTTGGCTTTGATAAGAGTATTCAAAGAAGGGTTCTTTCCCTATGTAGTTACCATGGATTTATTAAAAACTGTTACACTGAACTAGACTGACAGAAGAAAAAGCAGGGACAATAATTAATATCCATGTGAACTTGAAAAGATAACAGTAAGAACTGAAAAGGATGTTGAGAATATCTCAAGGAAAGTCAAGGACTAGCAATCCAGGGAGAGTAAGGCAATTAAAAACCTAAAAATCCCTGAATATAGGATATTTCTAATAATAATATATATTTGCATTATGTTTTACAGTTTATGAAATGTGTTGATATATACACCATTTCATAAATAACCCTAGCAACCTAATGTTGTTTTTATTCGTATAGATGATAAAATTGAGGCCTTAAGAAATTAAGTGGTTTATACATAATCATGCATTTGTGGGGAAGACCATGCATTTGAATCTAGGGTTTTAGCTTTTTATATACATCTCAGCTAACTCCTACCCAAAGATCTTAAGTTAGTCACTCATATTGTGCAGAAAAATTTAATTTTTTTTCTAACGATTTACTTTATTGAATTTGACAGACAGAGAAAGACGGAGACAGAGAGAGACAGAAAGAATGGGGAGGGCCCCAAGAGCAGTCTCCATAGATGCACGTCATCAGTTTTCAGCATGGTTTCATTCCACACAGGTGGGTGGGGGCTGCACAGGGTGGGAACTGGGCTGGGGGCCTCCGTGTGGGAGGCACGCCCCCTTGAGCCAGGGACTGAACCGAGTGCGAGAACCAACTGGGGGCCTCCTGCATGGGAAGCACACCGCAGTTCAGCATATGGGTCCGCATGGGCTGGGGCCAGGATTCGATGCTCGGTCCCCAGGGCTTCAAAGCGAGCGTTTAACCTCCTGAGCCATCTCAGCTTTCCCAAATTTAGATTTTTAAAACAAAAATAATGTTCAATGAAACTGGTTTATTCATGACTTGAAAAGTATGGAAAAGTATGAAAAGTATGGAAAGTATGGAAAAATCAAATGTAATAGAACACACAAAGGTGGTAAACTTGATGCAAAATACCTGCCAAGTGACAAAAGCTTTCTCTGAGTAGATCTACATTTTCTAGTCAT
>PVKE010004702.1:0-24834 GCA_004027555.1 Craseonycteris thonglongyai
AGCAAGAAATGGAGGGAGGCAAAGAGAGAAGGAGGGAGGAGGCGTTGCTCAGAAAGGAATGTGATACACAGTTTTGAGTAAGAACATTTTAGGAGAAGACCTACCGGGCCAAGGGAAGTTCAGGTTAAAGATAATGCAATTCCTGGGGTAAGGAAGAAAGAAACAGCAAAATTATGTGAAGCGTAGAGGAATGAGAAGGAGGTCGTATAAAGTGTTGGAAAGCGATAAATAAAAGAATTGAAACTCATTACATGAAACCTAATACTAACAATACAGAGGCAGATATGCTAGAAATATGTTGATTCAGTATTATTGTGTGGATCTTCTCATTCTATGAGAGCCTAATGCCAATAGAATTTATATTTTACACTTATTTTACAATTCTTTTTCATAGCTTTAGCAAATACTGAAGGTTTTAAAACTCTAGCTCAGGGATGCCGGTATAGCTCAGGGGTTGAGCACTTGCCTCGCACTTTCAAGGTCTGGGGTTTGATTCCCAACCCTGGCCCATGCAAACCATATGCTGAACTGTGGTGAAACTGATAACCGCCAGGATGGCTCCCTGGCAGGGTTTCTCAGCTCCTATGACGGAGGCCCCCATTTCCATTCCCGCCCTGCACAGCCCCACATCCATCTGTGTAGAATGAAACCATGTCGCAGCTAATAATGTACAACTATGGAGACTGCTCTGGGCCCTCCACCCTTCTCTCTCTCTCACCTTTTCTCAAACAACAAAATAAGTTTTTTAAAAAACAAACAAACAAAAAACCTCTTGCTCAATTATAGTAATAAAAACCATCCAAATTTATGTTTTCTAGTGGAAGCCATGTAGCTTTCACAAATAATGCAATGACCTTGAAAACAGGATGTTTGCTTTGTATTCCATGTTTTAACACATTTGAAGTCATATTTTTAAAGTATGCATTTTATCTTTACTTTTATAATGAACTTCAAAGAACAGAGCACTACTGAGCCCTAAGATGTAATTACTTCACTCATTTTTATTTTTATTTCACTTAATGATAAAACATATATTAATGAGAAATCAAATTCACACAATGAGCTTGAACTAAAATTCCAACAGTCTTTTCCAGCTTTAAATACTAGAACAGATAATTTTCTTACTTTCTTTTTATCAAGTCTATACCATTATATTTCTTTTCTTTCTTCTTTTTTTTCTCCAGGAGATTAGTGACAGTTCAGATATTGAAGCTTTAGGAAGTCATAACGAAAAGTGAATTCAATAACTGTAACCAATTTAACATTCTGTCAACCCTAAATATGTCAAATATAATGTTCTGACTTCTGAATGAGCCTTTCTAAAAATGCATTAGTCTCCTCCAGGAACTAGGAAAAGTCTTGTCAGAAGAAGAAAATGTTATAGGGGTTAAACCCTAAAATTGTTTTAATAATGCCTTTACCATGTTTGAAGAGTTAGAGCATTTAAAAGGGGGGTAGAGGGCAAAGGGAGGAAGAAAGTTTTAAGATACATGAGATAGTCTTGAAATTAGAACTGTCCTAGAAAACCCACCATGTGTGGCAGCCAAATGAACAGTATCTGTAGAGATGACTAACTTTCGCTATAAAAATTCTGAGTATTAGTTTTAAGCCCCTTAAACTCTCAAAATTGTTCTTTCTTAGTAGCACCCTCAAGGGCCAGACACATCTAGACAAGATGCCAAACCAGAATCTTTGGCTTAAGATAAACTTGTAAAATCAGTAATAAGATGAAAGTGAAGAGAAAAAATACTCAGAAAGCTCTGAAGTTGATAAATTAGCCAAAACGTAGTCTTTTAAGAAGAATAAAAATCAATAAGCTAATGCTCTCTAAAAGTCCTTGAAATCATTTTATTTTGACTTTGTTTGGCTTTTATATTACTTGTTCAATTTCCCTTATTTAGCATAACAAGTATGGAGGGCTTCTTTGATGTTTTTTAAGAAAAGAATATGCTACCCAAAGCTCCCTTGAGAAATATATGCTAATAAACCAATGCCCTCAGATGCCTGTTAAATAAATGCCAGGAGTTTTTTACTGAACTTTTGGTTCTAATGAAGCACCCCAAAATAATCTCGTACTTAGAGATCCAACAACTTTCTGGAAGATATAAACTAAGCCTCAGTGGTATAGATTTGAACTAACCTAAAGCCACAAGATCCACAAAGTTACTATTTTGTTTTGTATGTTGGAAGGCAGATCCTATCAATAAAAACTACTGGAGACTTTTTTTTTTTTTTGACACTTCTTTTTTATTGTTAAATTTATTGGGGTGTCATTGGTTGACAACAATTACATTGTTCCAAGGTGTACAATTCTACATTACATTGCCTATATATTACATTATGTGCTCACCTGGAGACTTTTGAGGATAGATTTCTCTACTCCCCATGGCTACCAGATATACAAAATCTTAGCTCAGGCTGCTATAACAAAAACACCACAAACAGGGTGGCTTCTAACAACACAAAGTTATTCCTCGCAATTCTGGAGGCTGGACGTCTAAGACCAGCAGGATCAGGGTCCAGTGAGGCCCCCTCCAGGTTAAAGACTGCTGACCCCTCATTGTCTGCTCAGAGGGCAGAGAGAGGAAGTTAGCTCCTTATTATAATCCTATTCATGAGGCCTCCACCTAATTAGCCTTTCCTCCCAAAGGCTAATACCTTCCACCTAATACCTTCACGTTGCGGGTTAGATTTCAACATAGGAAGGTTGAGGGGGCACAAACATTCCGTCCATAACGAAGTCAGTTTAGGGTAAATCATTATGCTAAATCTGCTGCTTTGGCACTTCCCAGGAGCACCCAGAATCCTATGCTGTTGGCTGCTTCTCTCAGGCTACGTTGTGCCCATCTATCTATATGAGTGCACTGGGTATTGATTACTCATTCATTTGATAGACATGGCGCACACCCTGTGAAAGGTGTTTTTCTAGCATCACCAGTAAGAATTTTCTAGACATTGTGTGATATTCTTCCTGTTCAAGAAAAAAAAGTATTTCAAGCTCGAAATACATTTTTAGCAACATTTTACATTTTGAGTTAACTTTCTGAAATGTAAAAGTTCCTATTTAGTCAGCAAAAATAGTATGTCTTCAAAACAAGTTAGGACAGCATAAGTATTTGGATTCAACGCCTCAGTGCTAAGCATGATTATAAGACTCGGACATTGAATTTTTATATTAGACTGCACTGCTATTCAAGGAACAGATTTTCAAGCCTGAGATATTGGTTCTTCCAAGCCAACGGAAACAAGAGAAAAATGAGAAAAGTAAAGGGGTCAAAGTCATTACAGGGCAGGGCCAAAGGAGCAAAAACATTGTTATCATCAATAGCCTCCATTGAGAGTACAGTTTATAGTATTTAGGGTCAACAAATAAAACAGGTGTGCCCTATTTTGGTAGGTAACTCCTGGCCTTTCTATCTTTTAATTACTTGTTTTTCTTTTGCAATCTAAAAGTTCCAAAGCAATCACAAAATTAGAACTTTTACATCCAAGGAAACATGAGATAAGAATGGAAGACTTGGGGCAGTCGGGATGGCTCTGCAGGTTGAGCATTTGCTTTGCAACACCAGGGTCCAAGGATCCAACCCCAGGGTTCAAGGATTGAACCCCGGCCCCAGCCCATGCGGACCCATATGCTGAACTGGGGTGTGCCCCCAGTTTGGTTATTCCCAGGGCCCATGCAGGAGGTTCTGGCCTGGTTCTGACCCGATGCAGCCCTGCGCCCAGCCATGGAGGGAAACTATATGGAAAACTAATGACATGCAACTATGGAGACTCCTCTGGGCCCTCCCTCTTCTCTATGTCTCTCTCTCTGTCCCTCTCTCTGTCTCTCTCTGTCAAAAAAACAATAAAAATAAATCTTTAAAAACAAAAAAATGGAAGACTTAATGTGAGTGAAGTCTTGAAGGAAGGGACAATCTAGATGAGGAGAGAAAACAGAGCAGAAGAGTAAATGCAACAAAGTGCCCATCAGAGAATACTACATTCAGTGAATTTATTCAGAGAATAGTAAATACCGTGGCTTTGCTGAATTGTCCAGTTCGAATGAGGAAGAGCAGAAACTTAAGGAAGTAAGTTCTGGTCTTTAGAGGAGCCATGATGTTCAGGGACCTCTTCATTCTCTAATGTGGTATTTTATTTATGTTTTTCAAGTACACATAATAGTAATGAGAATCATATCAATACATTTGAAAGTGTCAAAAGTCTACTGAGCCCATCTTATCACCTTAGAACAGTGTTAAGGCTTTTAATGATTTAGCTAATATAATTTTTGTGACACCCTTGAGATAAATATTTTCTCCTAAAATTGTACAGAGGATGAACATTGGGACTGGCCGGATGCGTAACTGGTCTGGGTTTAAGTAGCTAGGAAAAGCTACATAAAACCCATCGATGCGGAACACATCTAACAAACACGAGTCTAAAAACCCAAACTCATTCCCATCATCAAATCTATAATTTCTGGTTTGCAGCATAGCCTTCAAAGAACAAAGAAACCACTGGTAGCAGAAATGGTGTGACAATTCTTTCTGAAGTGCAATGTAGAGGAACTCATGCCAACACTTCTGCCTTCCAGGAAAAATGTCCTAGATGGGGTAGATAATTATATCTTTTCCTAGAGTCTCCAGGCATCTATTTTAAGGCGTCATACATATATTCATTCATTCTCTCTTCCTGGTCTGCAATTAAACCTTCATGATAAGCAACCCACACTATCACATCTGTGTGATGTTTATATTTATATAAGAAAGGTTCAAAGGCCATTTGTGGCTTTAAAGTAAAATTCCTCACATGCATAGATGGGTATTCAATTTAGAAAACAAAAGCCATAGAAATATTAAAAATTAATAATGCCTTCTGCAGTTCAGCTGAACAAAGAGCGATGCCAGGCATGAGTCACTAAGCATAGAACATACCATCAGCAGGAAAAAAGAAGGTGATGATTCAGTTTGGCGTAAGTGGATGGTGTTACAATGTTCTGGCACTTACGGGGTATGCTTTAAACATCTGTGGCATGTGGGTTTTAATAAGCTTTGTGATGTTCAGTGTGCCTAACTTGTACTGAGCTGTGATTTCAGTGTAAAATTGCCTTTTCTGCCCACTCCATGCTCTTTCCAGTTTGCAAACAGGTGCAAAGAGCGGCAGCCTATGGGGCTTTTGTTGTTGTTCTTTTTATACAAGTTTAATCACCAAAGTTTTTTATTTACCTCTTCTATAACACTTAAGAAATTCACTATCAAGTATGTACATGATTAGGCTTGGGTTCCAAATATAGTCACAAAGCAAATTATGCACATCGTCACAACACCCTTGAGAAAGCATCATTGTGTAAATTCCTACTGGATGAGTTTACGTAAGACAGTCCTGAGAGTAAGTGCTTAAATGTGAATAAAGTCACATTAAAAGTGAGATCTGTTACAGTGAGATACTATGGAAAAAGACAGATACTCATATGTAGTCAAAAGGTCTTCCCTGAAGATTAGATCTGTACTCATTAAACCTCCTGCAATTGAAACACATTGGGAGGGCATTTTTTCTTTTGTGTAGAGAGCTTGAAAACTATATGATTAAAGTCGTACCAAAATATATCATTAGAGTTAGAGAACTAGAAATAGTTAGAAAAAAAAAAAACAGCGTAGGTGAGTAAATCGTAGAATTCTATACTTTCAAACAGACTTGACATTAGGAGATATGTATGTGAAAAATACATAACAGACATGAAGAGGGACCCAAACTAAAGAAAAAGTTGGTCTGCTTTTATAAATTGTATCTGTAAAGTAAAAGCAAATATCATCATATATTAGTAGTATTATTTCCATTATGTGTTCTAACAGAAAGAAAAAAGGCATTCAATGATAAAAATAAAATCTCATTAAAGAAAGATAATATTGAATTTCACTGACTTCCAGTCAGGATGGCAGATTAGGTAAATGCTGTGATCACCTCTTCCCACAACCACATCAGAACTACAACAAAATTATAGAACAACTATCATTGAGAACTACCTGAAGATGAGCTAAACGAAAGTCCTATAATTAATGACATAAAGAAGAAGCCACAAAGAGACTGATACACCAAAAAAAAAAAAAAAAGGACGGGGTATAATATTGATTTGAAGGGCAGATTTTCTTTAGGAAATGTGTGACTGATTGCATTTATTTTTCCAACAAAATGGCTTTTAGAAAATAGGAATATTTACAATATTTACCATAGACAAGTCATGCTCTCAACAAAGACGTCTTGTCCCTCTAATACGTGAAAGAAGATATCAATTGCACCTAAATTTACCTATGAGTATTTAATGTTTGTTGTGTGGAATTTTTTCTGGATTTTAAAGTATTTCTCTATGTAACATCCAGATATCTAGCAGTGTCATCAAGCCCAAGAAACTAGTTCCCCCAAACAAGAACAGCTTGTTATCCTTGTTTATGACCCCACATTTGTCCAATCTGAAAATTCTGAAATTGTGGTTATTGTGTCCTATTCCTACTTGGTGACTTATAAAGACTGATTCACACTTTATTTGTAATATAACACAGGACTCATCTTTATTTGCCATCCTCTCTATCATTAGTGTCATTTATACTCAGAATAGGGTGGATGTATAACTTGGGGTACTCTTGTGGATTCAGTGTATGAAATGAGTATTGAGAATGTTTTCTAGGAATATCCTGATCAGAATTGCAGGAAGACTGGATAAGAGAGCAGGTTGACCAGAAAAGTCATTGTGTTACAGTCAGTAAGAATCATTGCTTCATCTCAGATGCAGCATAAATTTTCTGAAGGAAACATAGTAGACACTCAAGGTTTTTCTAACCTTAAAAATCCCAAGGTTCTATGAATAATCAGAAAGTAGAGTTTTTTGCTGAACCTATAGTCCTGAATTTACCTTTAGTTTACCTGCGTTATTTCACTGACTTTGGATATAATTAACTTCAGATTTTAAAAAGTAAAGGACAGTACACAGTGATGAAAATTAATGCTTGAAAAGTCAAAAGAGTTAAAGCTAATTTTCTTGGTTAGTTCTCTCTTTACATGGGTAGAGGTTTCAATGAGTTTTGTTCAATTTTATGTTCATTTATCTCAGAATATGTGGTTTTGTAATGATTTTTCTTTATTCTTTGCTTATCAGTCTATCAGCTGAGTAAGATGGTTAGATTCAAGATTCTGTTTTCATCTGAAAAGGAAGAACAAAATGAGAATTATCTCAACAAGCCAGAAATTTTATAAGCACACATCAAAAGCCAATACTTTTTTTTTTTACTGCATTTTTCAAATAGAAAGAGTGACACATCATTAGGTTAGAAATTATAAATAGACCTATTTCTTTCCATATCTGTGGGAGACTCAACTGTCAGTAAAAAATAAACAAAACAAAACTTTTTAATTCATCATATTCATTTATGAGGAAGAGAAAATCCAGCCTGAATCCTCTATCACCCATGATATGGGCTCATCTCAACACAATGGTTATTTCTCTGTTGTGCAAGTCTCTTTCTTGTTCTCCAAGTCTCTTTCTTGTTCTCCTTCTTCCCATCTCTATTCCTCTCTCAACTTCTTCTTTAATTAACATTATTTCCTTACTCTTGTTGCCATTTCCACATCTCTCTTTCTATGTCCAAGTTTAAGAACTACCAGCAGCTCATCTCATTGGCAAAAAAACAAAAATTATTCTTTGAACGAATTGACTCAGGAAGGTCCCTCAAACCTAGTTTGAAGAGTACGGGTCATTCCCAAGAGAAAAATCTTCTCTCCAAGCTTTAGAACAAAGCTCTCAGCCAAATAGCTGTGGCTAGAAATCTCCTTTCCCACAACTTCCCTTGGAAGGCCCCTTCTCATCATTCAGATCTCAACTCAAATGTCATGTCCTCAGAGAGGCTATCCTGAACACTAACGCAGAGCTGGGCTCTAAAATAATAGAGAGCAAGCTTGAGAGTGGAACTGAGAAGAGGGGTCCCCCAGGCAGCATTGACTTGAGGATGGGGGAACAAGCACATGTAACAACAAAATACAGGTGGGAAGACCTTAGTGATGGGACTTCCAGGGGGCTGCAGTCACTGACCCCAGGTTGCTAGGCATCTGGGATCACTAGGAGTGAGCAGCCACCCTGAGTCATGATGGAGTCTTCTTGCCACTCCTGCCCACAAGCAAGATGACATGAGGAATGAGAACCATCAGTGAAGCAGAAGACCCCCAGGAGAAAGCGGAGGTCAATATATGATAATATAGTATACACATATTAATTGAATGTAGAAAAAAACACATGATCATCTCAATCGATGCAGAAATAGTGTTTGACAAAATTGAAAAACTTTCATGATTAAAAAAAAAAAGAAAAAGAAAAACAAACTAGAAATAGAAGTTTCTCAACTGGAAGGGCATCTATAAATCCACAGTATCACTGAGTATGGCATAAACTAGCATGGCTGGAAAAGTATAGTCCATACATGTAAACAACTCCATGGAGCAATCATGCTGTGACGAATGGCAGGAAAAAGCAGTCATGCATGCAGACAGATGTGGGGTCAAGGCAAGTGTGTCTGTATATATTTGTTTTGACAGGGGAGATTTTAGAGTGTTGTTTGCATGCAGGTGAGAATAATTGGTTTCAGCATGTAAAAATGATGATGCAGGAATAAAGGAGGAGAGTAATAGAAGCAAAAGACCTTGAGAGGAAGGCATAACATACATATATTGGGTTCCAGAACATATATTGAGAGACTGGCCTTTGAAAGCAAGAGAGTCACTTCCTTGCTTGTATCAGGAGATAAGATAGATGCAAATATGAGTAATTTTGAAAATGTGTAGAAAAACAAAGGAGATAGTTGTGTGATGGTTTATTACTTTTTCATCAGTGTATGAGTTAAACCATAAATTTTGAGTATGACAGTGCAAAAAAAAAAAAAACGATGTCATAGGAAGTTAAAAAGAAAAGAGAATGTCTGCAACACTTGGCATAGAAGGGAAGAAAACTTTGCTTATATATAAGAGCCAGGATATTGGATTATCTGGCAGTACTGAGAACCCAACAGATACTTCATATCAGACCCTTGAAATTAAATGGTTTTTAATTGCTGTATTCACCTCATGAGTGCAGGCATAAAGTGGTCATGTGTCTGAGTTCTTCTAGGGTTGGGTGTTACAAAGCAAACACAACCACCAGACTTTGGGAGAAGTGAGTTGAGAGTGTTTTCAAGGGAAGGATTATAGTGACAGATCAACATATTGAGCAGTACAAAATATATATATATATAAATAAGTGTACACAAAAAAAGACCTGTAGGGAAATAAAGGTTTGGAATCAATGAATTGTAAGTCAAGATGGAGTTGACTGACTTCCTATTACAGTTTGAGGACCTGAGCAAATGAGCTGGCAGGGTAGAAGTTTGGGTTGAAGAGAAAAGAAGTTTGTATTTGAGATTGAGAGGTAGACATTCTTTATTTAAAAGGGGAAAAAAAAAGTCAAGTACATGACCATGAGAATGGGGGCTAATATAATATAAAAGGAAAATTATTTTTAGAGATTTATTTTATTGTTTGACAAAGAGACAGAGAGAGATAGAAAGGTGAGGGCCCAGAGCAGTCTCCATAGTTGCATATCATCAGTTTTCCACGTGGTTTCATTCTACACAGGTGGGGCGGGTGGTGGCATGCAGGGTGGAAACAGGGCCAGAGGCCTCCCGCATGGGAAGCACACCCCAGCGAGAACTGAACTGGGGCCACACTCCAGTTCAGCATATGGGCCCACACAAGCTGGGGCCGGGACTCAATCCTTGGACCCTGGGGCTGCAAGGTAAGTGCTTAACAGGCTGAACCATCTGGCTTGCTCAAAAGGAAAGTTGACTGGAGTTGAGGACAAGAAAACTGGAAGCACAAAATGTGAAAATGAAATTATCATGGATGTTGACAGAAAATGGGTTAGAGGAGAGACAAAAAAATCTACATCCAAAGTCTCAAATGAATGAATAGATGTCCACAGACTCATGGGATGGCAATGGTAAGAACGTGGACTTAAGGATATGTCTGGATGGGTGAGCAAGGGTTTCAGAAATAGAGTCAAATAACAATGGCCTGGAAATGATGATGGATGAGGTTGTGAGACGAGAAGAGGGGGAAATGGGTAGTCATCCGGCATCTGGCCCAAAAGAACATAACATGTAAGAAAGAGATCACGCAGTTGATACATGCAAAAAGGAAGCAGTGACTTTAGAGAGCGATCAAATATAGTTAAGGTGAAGAGGTAAGAGATTCAAAACGTAGGGTAATCAGCTGTTCACATGTCAGGAGTCCCAGCACAACACCATAGGATTTGGAAAGAAGACCAAGACTGGAGAAAATGTACATGCCACACAGATGCTACTTCAGGTATGAATGGCTAACTTACTAAGCCAAACAAGCAGAATGTTATAACAATTATAACATCGCTATCCACTGGATCCAGTGCATCCTAAAATTCTCCCTCTTTTTTTCTACCAGACCAATCTGATAGGTCACTGAATCTATTTTTCTGGAAGTTATCCCCTACCTTGCGTCCACACTGCTTGTAGTTCAAGCACTCTCCATCTCCCCCCAGTATTCCATTAACCGTTTGCTAACTTATATTTTTGCCACCAGCCTCAAACCCATACATTTAAACCCATCATCTGTGTTTCTGACAAGCTGACCTTTCTTACAAGCAAGTCTGAATAGGTCAACCCATTGATTCCCTTCATCGTAAGAGGCACTGTGAACTTGTCAGTGCACACACAGTCCTTGACCTTCTAGCCCTCCCTCTCTCTCCACACTAAAGCTTTATTTAATGCCATGCTCAGCTTTTCATAACATTTGCCAGGGGCTACTTCCCCACAGGATCTCTTTTCATTGTCAGCTATCTCACTCCCTTCTTTCTTCATCCAGTTAATTGCTACACCATTACAAAACCTCAGTTCACATGTTAAAACTCACATACGAATGACCAGGCTGGGTCAGACACTCTCCTCTGTTCCCCTGTAGCAACCTTCCCAGGGCTCTGCCAAATAGCTATTTCACTGAACTATAATTGCTCAGGGTAAAAATACAAGTGACCTAGAACATGTTTGCCATAGTGCAGAACCAATATATCCTCTCTTTTAAAGTTTAAATCCTTTTGTTCCTACTGCTATGACTGGTTCTATTTGGGTTTTGTCTCAATATTTTCTTACAGCAGAAAACTAGGAAATGAGATCCCAGGGGGAAAGTTACTTTAGTCACTTAAAGGATTTATGACTCAGGTATCATGGAACCAGTAATTCTTTGTCCATTACGTCATCACATAAGGTGAATCACTTGTGTGAAAATCTAATCCCAGGAAAAAAATATGTGTGACAAACCAGAACAAATGTATCCTGTCTGTGCATGAAATGAGACCTCTATCATCTACTGGTCCTGTTAACATTTTTTGGTTACAAACAACCACAGATTATACACTAACTACTGTGCACTCTCACACATCATTGCTCACAGTGGAGATGGAGTGAGAGGACAGATGGATCAAGGCCAAGTCTGTCACTGATGATGCAAAACTATTTAGAGCTCATGACGTAATAAGAAACCATTTGGCAACCTTCCCATATGCCAAATAAAGTTCATAGCCCAGGCCTTTCTGTAAATTCTAACTTAGCATTTACAAACTCATGGAAGAAACACATTTTCATCCTGCATGTAGTGCAACAGTTCAGAGCTGACAATAATATGGAATGGGGTTACTGGAGGGTCAATCTCTCCAAATCTTGTCCACAGATATCAAAACTCCTTGTAACAATCATTTTCTTCACTCGACTTTCTCCCACAGAGGATATCTTAACATATGCCAGAATGTAGAAAATAATTTTTTTATTTTTATTACGTTTTTTGACAAAGAGAAACAGAGAGAAGGGGGAGGGCCCAGAGCAGTCTCCATAGTTGACAGCATTAGTTTTCCATATAGTTTCACTCCACAGGTGGGCGTGGGGCTGCGCAGGGCAGAAACTGGGCTGGGAGCCTCCCGCATAGGCCCCGGCAAGAACTGAATTGGGGGCACACCCCAGTTCAGCATATGGGTCTGCATGGGCTGGAACCAGGATTCGATCCTCAGGCTCTGGGGCTGCAAAGTGAGCGCTTAACCCGCTGAGCCATCCCAGCTTCCCCTAGAAAATAAGTTTGTATATTAAAATATCTAATTATGAATACTTATCAAATAGTTGGCTATGTATCAAATACTTTGCTAAGGGCATTTCATGAATTGTCTAATACAATACTTCCAACAACATTTGCAGTATGAGCTTTTTACTATGCTGACTTTACCATTACAGAAAATAAATAAATAAACTTAATTTACAGAAACATGAAAAATAACACCTCTCTCATTTATGCCTGTTTGGAACAGGAGAAAACATGTCAGTTCCTGGTGGTAAGCTAATGTTTTCATGTACTTGCTCTAGAATGCTTTCTCATGTTGTCTTTCACTAAGAGAATGGTCAGTAACTTTGACAATACCCTTGGCACATATTCATCAGCAAGTTTTGTGCTGCTGTTTCTTGTAGGATTCTTCAATACATGGTTGGGAGTGAAATACGAAAATTCAACTGAAGACAGTTCTGTGAATGGGACCCAGGCTCCCCTCACCAACCAATTGGGCACATGATCAAAGAAGATACACAGATGGCAAATAAGCATATGAAAAGATGATCGATATCATTTGACATTAGGAAATTGCAAATTAAAACAATGAGATACCACTACGTACTTCTTAGAATGGCTAAAATCTAAGCATGTGGCAATACCAGCTGCTGATTGTGATGCAAAGCAAAAGAAACTTCCATTGCTGGTGGGAACGTACTTTGGAAGTCAGGTCGACATTTCTTATAAAGTTAAACAGAGGTTTACCATATGACCCAGCAATTGTGCTGCTTTGGAGATAACCTGTATCTAGCAGCCCTTCTTCTCAGCACCCAGGATTATTCTCACCCCTGGTTCTCCGAGAGTTTACACTCTCACTGGAGCCCCAAACCCTTAGATCTGTTGTCTAAACCAGGTTGAGTGAGTGGAAACGTATGGGGTTGCTCATGTCCACCATTGCTGATACCACTGCTAGTTTTATTCACTTCTCAACCACATTGGATACCATTTTGAACATAGAGACATACAAAACGTAGGACTTCTTTAGGAAGCTATACCCAGAAAAATGGATCGCTAATAGCAATATTTTTGTGTTTATTCTATCTGAATATTTTTTTTTTCTTCTTCTTCTTTTTAATTTCTTTTTTCTCTTCTCCTCTAAAAATGTTTATTCCTGGGTAGGATTTAGGATACCCCTGTGTGACTTGCTAGCCTTTGTTTGTTCTATTATATTTATCTTCTCAGCTATGCCTTCTAGGATAAAAACAGCTTCCCTTTGCTGGGTATCAAAAGCTCCCCTTGTATCAAATCATCATCTCATCTACTCAGTAGTTTTCTCTATGCTTAATTCTTTAGGCTTTGAGTTGATATATGAAAACCAATTTAGAGAATTCCAAGAAAGTATTTTTTTCTTTCTCTCATGAAAGAAAGGCTCTCGAGATCATTGTCCCACTGTGAACTTTAAAACAAAAAACAAACAAAAAAAAAACTGCTTTAAAACTCAACACTGAGCAAATATTTCTATGTTCTAGACAGTTTGTGCTGTTCTTTTCCTGAGGCAATAAATTTGAACTAAATGGCAAAAGGGCTGAAAGTGATGGGGGGAAAAACAATTTTCTGCTCCTGGAGGATCTTCATTGCCTATCAGGACTATGTGCTGATATCTACAGACCTAATAAATCTACTAAATCTACCAGAAAGAATGAACTACATTTCCTTCATCCAATCCTCCTCATGTATAACTCCTCTCAACTATTTTTATAATAGTTTTGCAGCAAGCAATTTAAAATTATATTATCTGGCCAGGTCATCAAGTCCATCTCTTGTGTAGGGGATAGGCTATTTAATCAACCACATTTATTACCATAGAAGTAGTTCCCCTAAGAAAACATCCTAGAATAGGAATAGGATGTCTAACTAAAGCAAAAATGTAGTCCCGAAAATTTCCAACCTACACATTTGTAGGACCATCCATGGTTTGCAAAGGTAAACCATACAACAGAAGCTTCCTTCCTCAGAAGACATGAAAGGATACCCAATCCACCATTTTCTTTCCTCCATTACTAACCATAACCATGATTGTAGTCAGAAATGATGGTTGAACACCTCTTATGTGTCAGTCACTAAAATGAGTGTTGTATATGATTATCTCATTCAGCCTTTCCAGATACTTGGAAAGTATCTTCTCCACGTACATGAAAAATAGGAGGCTTGTACAAACTGAGTCACGATGTGTCCACAGTCACTGAAAGCTAACCCTATATCTAAACCCTGACCCATCTTGAGAACTCGTACTCTTAATAACATGATTACAATGTCTCTTATATCCTACCAGATTCTTTACCACAAAGAGAAAAAAAGTTTACTCATTAATTTCAGATTATAATATATTGTACTCCACATATACATGCCATTATGGATACATTTTACCATTTTAAATGTCATTGATACTCCCAACTTGTTGTGTTTCTTAATCCACAGAGTAGTAGGTTAGGAGAATTAAAGTCAAGTACTGGTGTGTATGTGGGTGGGGCTTGGGGGTGGGAGAGAGAGAGAGTGCAGCAAAATATATCTTTTTTCTTACATCTGCAATTAATATAGAGATATGGCTTATAGAGATAACCTTACTTTATTTTACAAATATTTTAAATTTCTAGCATATCTTTTTAAAAATCTTAGATTTTCAGCATGATTTCACTATTCATTTTAATTTCATATGTGCCTAATTAAATACACATTCCCTTTAAGTATCTAAAATTTAAGTACTGAGCTAAGAACCAAATAGCCCTAGGTAACATTTTTCTTTTCATTTACTTTAGAATTATCAGTAAATTACTTGCCATGTCCTAAGTATAACAAAATTAATCAAATTAACTCCATTCAAATTTTTTTCACCACTATAATCAAAATATCATTAGAAAAAAATATTGTAATAATGCCTCATTCTTGGAAATATATAAATCTTGGCAATGTTTAGACATCTAATTCCATGGTATGGAGGGGATGTATAGGAAAGCTAGAAGAAAAAGAAAAGAAAAATGAAAAGAAAACCAGGAGGGAGGGAGGGATAAAGGAAGGAAGGAAGGAAAGAAAGAAGGAAGGAAGAAAGGGAGGAAGGAAAGAAGGAAGGAAGGAAGGAAGGATGTAAAAAAGGAAGAAAAAGGTTAAGACCTTTGAGTAGGAAGAGGGACATAGAAAAGTTCTATTAAACATTATGTCACAAACTAACTGCTTAATCCTTGTATTTTCTAGAAGGAGATCAATTTTTCAAACTAGAAAAGATGACACAAACCATAAGCAGAAAGGGATACTCTAAAAGCAATATAAAATAGTTAAAATATCAATTAGAGGACATTTATTGTCACTAATAGAGGATAAATATTCTTCCTAATAGAAAGTCACATTGGAACAACTCTTCTAAGAACAATTTGAAAACATGCACATAAAAACTATCTTTCTGCTGCATTGTTTTCATGAGGGAAGACTGAAAAGAGCCCAAATGCTTAATAGTAGAATGTGATCTACATAAATATACCTACACACCATAGAATATTATGAATTATCTGTTTGTTTGTTTTTCAATATTTTTACAATGCATATTTAATAGAAAATCGCTCTTGGCAAAACTGTCTAACTTACTTATCTGAGGTAATCAATGAATATGTTTTCAAGTAAAATAGAGCTGAATTTACTGAATCAAATTTCAACGTCCTCTGAAATTAATAAGAGAAGGAAAGTAGAAAAAACTAAGTGTGTCAAAAGTGGTTATTAAAGATCAGTTTGCGGGTCTCATGAAAACAATGGAGCTCTTTACTCCAAAGCACATGCAAAAAATACACAATTCTTTCTATTAGACATGAATTTCAGAGAGAAAAGGAAAACAATATTTACCGAACTAATGCTTCTATCAACCTACCATTTTCATAAAAAAAAAAAAAAAAGCCACTTCTTTTTTAACAAAGGGGAAAGAATTCAATCCAAATTATAATAAAACTTTAATTCTTCTCAAAGGACAAGTTCTAAATGAAGATTGCTATGATTTTGGCTGAAATAAAAGCTTAAATTATAAAGTTAACTGTGACATAGCCATGTGTATGACACCATTTTTATTTATTTATTTATTTTTTTACAAATAATTGGTTCAAATTTGTTTTGTTATTATGGCATGTAGGAAACTCAATGTGATTTATGAAGTTTCAAGTAGAAAATATGTCACTTTGGCGGTTGGGGAGCTGAGTGAAAAGGTGAAACAATTAAGAAATATAAATTGGCAGTTTCAAACTTGTCGCAGGGATATACAGTACAGCATGAAGAATATAGTCAATAATGTTGCAACAACTATGAGTATATATAGTGCATGGGTACTCAACTAATTGAGGGAGATCACTGCATAAATGATGTAACTGTCTAATCATTATGCTGTATAGCTACAACTAATATAAAATAATATTGAATACCAACTGTAGCTGAAAAAATTAATAATTAAAAAAAGTCACATCATTTTCTTTGTCCTCATGGCAATGAAATTTTATTTAACTAGGTTTTTATCATTAATTTAAAAAAAAGAAATAAAAAAAGAAAAGAATTTAATTGAACAATAGTGGTCTTCAAATAAATGTCTGAAATGTTTTCAGATTTATACCAGCAGTGAAACTAAGGTTTTATAGACTTATTTGCCAATTTCCTCATACACAATAGGACCTTAGCTAAAAGAACTAGTAATCTTTCATCAAGATTTATAATGGAGGATGTAGAACCTTGAACAAGAAGATAGTCCTCTTTTTTCTTTTTCTCTGTCTTTTTTCCCCAAGAACATGTGCCGATTCAGACAAATCATTAATAAACTACATCTGATAAAAGTTCTGGGTGGCTCTATTTTTCTCTTTAAAATGTACCAAAAAGGGAGGCCACTCTGGTAGAAATTTAATAAACATTTTTTTCCAGGAGAGCCAGGAACATTTCCACCATAAAAATGAACACATGTTATATTTTGTTTCCCTTTCTTCACAAAACTCAAATGTGGGCAACTCAAATCCTGTTTCTGACAAAGCACATCTTTCTTGGCAAAATAGAAGCTATTTAAGGACTGAGGGTCAGGGAGGTCACAGCAATTCCCACTAGCATGGGAGAAAATGTCAGGAGACTGGGGAACCTTCTCCTTTACAAAGTACGAGAACCAAGTGGGTTCTCAATCTATAAAGCATCACCCATTATAGTCCCAAATCTTTCTTGCAGTTAAAACTTCGTTTGGTAAATAAATATTTTTACCATTCCAGAGTAGTCTATATACTTATATTAGTTATCTACTGTTGTGTAACAAATTCCCTAAGACTTAGCAGCTTAAGACAACAACCACTTATTATTGCAAGTTTTTGTTGATCAGGAGTTTGGGAGCAGATTAGCTGAGTGGTCCTGGCTCAAGATTTCATGAGGTCACAGTCGAGATGTGAGCCAAACACATAGATGAAGTATGGTAGATTTATACACCTGGAACCTATGTAATTTTTACTAACCAATGTCACCTTAATAAAGTTAAAAAATAATAATAAAATAGAATAAAATAAAATAATTAAATTAAATTAAAAAGAGATGTGCGCCAAAGTTACAGTCACCTGAAGGCCTAAGTGGAGATGAAGGTCCACGTGCAATGACTCATTGACACGGCTTTTGGAAGAATGTCTCCGTTTCTGGGTCAGTGTGGCTACAGGCTTCCGCTTTTCATCACATGAGCCTTCCATGGGGCTACAGATGACAAGGCCTGACTTCTTCCAAAGTAAGCTACATGAGAGAGCAGGAGCCAGAAGAAAGCCCCAGTGCCTCTAGGCCTAGTCTTAGAAGTCACACACTCTGACCCATGCTTTATTCTCTTCATTAGAAGCAAGTCACTAATTCTGATGACACTTAAAGGGCAATGGGGGCCGGGGGGACTTAGGCTCCACTTCTTGGCAAGGAGTCTCAGTGACTCTATGGGCACATTTTCAAACATCGTAGGCTTCTCAGTTTTCTAAATGACCCCTAGATTATGAACCCTTTGAGGGTGACAGGGTGTAAGTAACAAATGAAACCAGGAGTAAACCGCCCCAGAAGACATCTGTTATTTTATCCTGCCACTTGCCGAAGAGAAATTAAATACACTTAATGCTTCCAAGACCATCTAAAAAATTTTATAGAAAATATCTAAAAGAAATTCTAGAGTGGAGAGAATCATTTGACATCGATATTGCTACACTTTTCTTCTTCTGTTCCACTGCTGTATATATTTATTTAAATTCACTGATCAGATGAAGAACTGAAGAGAATCAACATCAAAGAAATCTGGGAGACCTGAGGGCTACTTCTTTGGAGTCTGACATCTAAATTCTAAAGAATTCTTCTTTTTTCTCTTTCCCTAAAAATACAACTGTCCATTTTGCACCACTGTTAGCTCTGCAATTATCTGTACCTTAGCCAACTTTAGTCCTAGTGCTTTCTGACGTAAATAAGCAGACTGTAACTCATACTGAATGTTCAAAGCTAATATTGAATGACCCATCCTAATGGGGGCAAACGTTGATACAGATAACTGAGAACAGAAGATTTTCAAGTGGGTTAGACATGGGTTTCTGTTTAACTTTCATATACAGAAAGACCATTTTTACAGAAGACTTATCTTACCAAATGTGATTTCAGGTTTTAAATTGGTTTACATGCCCTCATACAATTTGACATAAAGAAAAGTATTGAAGGGAAAGCTGGGATGGCTCAGCGGGTAAAGCGCTTGCTTTGAAGCCCCGAGGACCGAGGGTCGAATCCTGGCCCTGGCCCAGGAGGACCCACATGCTGAGCTGGGTGTGCCCCCAGTTCAGTTCTTGCCGGGGCCTATGCGGGAGGCTCCCGGCCCAGTTCCTGCCCTGTGCAGCCCTGTGCCCACCTGTGGAGTGAAACTATATGGAAAACTAATGTCAACTATGGAGACTGCTCTGGGCCCTCCCCCTTCTCTCTGTCTCTCTCTGTCTCTGTTTCTCTCTGTCAAAAATCAATAAAATAAATCTTTAAAAAATAATTTAAAAATAAAAGTATTGAGGAGCAGTAATCTCGGCAAAAGACGCTGATTTAACATCCGCGATAGGTTTTTCATAAATGAAAATTTGAGGTACCCATATAAATACCATATTATTATTAATAGTTTTGTCAGTTAATGACAGAAATAAGTTTAATTTCAAGTCATCAGCTATATAACTGGCCTCTTGTTCATCTCTTCGTTTAGGCCAAGTACAGACCAATACAGACTTAGATAAGTACCCTGAAATGTTACCAAAATACTTTTTTAAATTTGAAGTTAACACTGGACATATGCTTGCTTCTAAATAAAGTGGATTCCTAATCACATCAAAATTCATTTCATTGTAGTGGGACAGGAAATGGATATGACTGATAACAGGTAAAATCCAACAAGGGACTGTGTGTTTCACTTCTAAGTACCAGGCAGTGCTCTTCAGGAAGGCTTCATCCAAGAGGATTAAGAGAAACCCTGAAGTAATGACACATGTAAGAGCTGTCAATCATGCTTGGCTATCAGAAGGTGCTGAATCGCCCAAGGCTTTAGTATCAAGTGGACCAAAAAGTTCTTAAATGAAATTGAAACTCCCTATGTGGTGTTATGCTTCAACCTAACTAAGCAGGGATAAGAATCCTATAGGATATTCCAACACACTAGGGCTCTCCAATAGTATCTAACAATTTACCCCAATGTTCTTATTCATTGTAGTCATGTCCAAGCAAAACAAACACAGAATCCCTCTTAAGAAAACCAACATTTGGGGAAGCTGGGATGGCTCAGCGAGTTAAGTGCTTGCTTTGCAGCCCAGGAGCCTGAGGATAGAATCCTGGCCCAGACTCAGGTGGACCCACATGCTGAACTGGGGTGTGCCCCCAGTTCAGTTCTTGCCGGGGCCTATGTAGGAGGCTCCCGGCCCAGTTCCTGCCCTGCGCAGCCCAGTTCCGTGCCCACTTGTGGAGTGAAACTATATGGAAAACTAATGTTGTCAATTATGGAGACTGCTCTGGGCCCTCCCCCTTCTCTCTGTCTCTCTCTGTCTGTTTCTCTCTCTGTCAAGAAATAATAAAAGTAAAACTTAAAAAAAAGAAAAAAAAAAGAAAACCAACATTCCACTCGGTGATCAGTACCTGTCATTAGAGTACTTGTTTAAGATGAAATGGGTTCCAGTGAAGCTGCTCATTGCTACTTACAAGCAAACCTCCATTCCTCATCATTACCATATACCTAGCTAATGAAGGAGGGCTGAACAGTCACCTGAACAATGTGGCCATTCACTTACTGTCCGGCATTGCCTTTGTTGAAGCCTGTCTCCAAGATGCTCCTCTCAGAACCACAATCATCAGCAGCCACCACAAGTTAAGTACTGATAGGGACCTGCAAGTAACTTCAGTAGAAAGCTAGTCAGACTGATAAACAATACAGAATGAGGGAGACTGTGGCAAAGGGTGAACTTAAGCCCTATCAAAAAGGGATTGGGGCTGCCTAGCCTCAGCACCAACCATTTTTTGGCAAGTAAAAATGTATAGCCAAGTTTGCCAGATCTTCTATTATTTTTTCCAAAAAAAGCTGGAAATTTGAATTATGTGAAATTGTTCACGTTTTTAATGTTGGCAATAACTTTTTTAAATCTGTGCAACACAAACAAAACAGCTCTGCGTGTGTCCCCAGGCCCCCATTCTGCAATACGGTTCATGCTATTTCCTTTCCTTTGTACTTGTTACTACAATTTCACCAGACAGAAAAACCTGTTGGATGCCAGTACCACCCAAACCTGTTAATTTTTTATCTTCATTCATCATCCTGACTATAATGAAATTATAGCAATTGAGAAGAACAAGTAGATGGTCACAAGGAAACATGAGAACCTGCCTGATGTATTTTATGTCTAGAACCAATTCTCTGAGCCTATTACAAAGTATTTTATGTCCTAACAAAATGTCCTAGAAGGTCCTTACTACTATGACTACTGTTCAATTTTGTAGAAATACTCTATTTCTAGATAACTGAATTCTTCCCCAGGAATGAATGGAAATGTTGCCCTAAATTTGCCATTTGTTTACTGTGGCATAATTAGAATATCTGGATAACTCTAAACCAAGACAAACAACTGAGGTGAAATGTGCAGAAATTTTTGGCAACCATCAGGAGAAAATATATCCCAAATTCATCTATTCAACAAATAAATATTAAGTGCGACGATGTGTCAAGTCTATGCTGTACACTGAGGACACAATGGTAAGCAAGACAAATCTTTGTATTTGCTCACCAGAAAGTAGATGAGTCCAACAATGGAAAGCAAGTCAGATGAAGCACAACGGTGCAGTGATACTGTCCAGAGTGTGTGGTATGTACAGAGGTCTGCTGCTAAGATGCTCTTTCAGTCAGGGGCATGTTGGCCAGCTGTGGAAAGTGTGGTCAGGAGACATCTGTCCACAGTCCAGCTGTCAGCAACTTCAGGCAATGCCTGATCCAAGATCACCCTTATCCTGCAAAGGGCTACATCCACTGAGGGTACACGGAGGAGGAAACAGGGTTGGGCCATATCAGCTCAAAGGGGACAATTCCAATAGGCAACACTCATTCCAGAGCATCCTGCTAGACTGGTTGAGGCTTTCTCATGCCTATGTTGTAGTTTGCTCCCTTCCTTTGCCCATCATGCATCTTCTCCTGGCCTTTCACTGGAATTGATCATCAAACTTCATCTCAATATTTGCTTTAAGAGAACCTAGGCTGCCACCCAATAAGTAGCAGAAATATTTAACACAGTAAGAGGGGAGCAATCAGGGACTGCTTAGCAGACCACATAGCATTAAACCTAAAATCTAAAAATGGATAGAGGTTCGCCCATCATTTTGCAAAATAAAGGAGAACAGGGAATAAGAAGGCCAAGATCCAAAGTTTTAGTAAAAAAGATGTGTGGAAAGAAAGGAGTGTATTTTGCACAGGGAGAGAAGCAATAGCTGGGAGTCAGAAGTCAGACCTAAAAGCACATCACAAGCCAATTCAAGGTCAAAATTTACCATAAGGACAATGAGAAACCACAAGAAGACTTAAGGAGGAGAATGATCATTCTGATGGCAGCTGAGAGGTGACAATGCTAGAAGCACTGGAGGCGACAATGCTAGAAGCGGAGGAGCCAGATAAGCAATTAATGGCATCTGAATAAGAGACTGGTAAAAAAAAAACAAAAAAACTAGAAGGGCTGATCAGGTGAACAGAAATGAGTGGACACATGAATCACAGGTGGTAGAATCACTAGGACTTTTTGATTTGGCAAATGTGAGATGGTTAAGAGAGAGGAGAAATCCAGAATGCTTATTTGTTTTCTAGGAAACATGAGAAACAGAGTTTTGTATATTAGGGTTCGCCAGAGAAACAAAACCAATGCGATATGTAGAAAGATATACATGAGCAGCTGTATTGCAGGAAATGGCCCATGTAGTATGGAAGCCGGGAAGCCCCACTCTGCCATCTGCAAACTGCAGAACCAGGAAAGCTGGTGGTTAGTACGGTCTGAGTGAGTCCAAATGCCTGGGACACAGGAACTCTGATGTCTTATGACAGGAGAAGATGGATGTCCCAGCTCCAGAAGAAAGAAAGAATTCGCTCTTTATTTGCCTTTTGTTCTAGTCAGGCCCGCCATGGATTGGATGATGCTTGCCTACACTGGTAATGGTGGACCTTTTTTACTCAGTCCATTGAATCAAATGCTAATCTCTTCCAGAAACACATTCACAGACACACACCAAATCATGCTTCATGAGCTATCAGGGCATCCCTTAGACCGGTGAAGTTGATACATAAAATTAACCACCATTAACCAAAATTAACCTGTTTGGTAGAAATAATTTCAGCTTTGGACATCATAACATTGATATAGAAATCTGTTTTTCAAGAGGGAATCATCAGCATTATCAGCATACTATCATCATGTAATCTCCATAGTATTAGCATATCATTATCCAATTGTATCATTAGCACATCATCATGTTATCTCATATTATCTACATATGGGTGCTCACTAATGCTGTGGGACTGGAGCATGTCTTGGGGGAACATTTGAATGAGAAAAGAGCAGGGTCTTGGGTAAAATGATGAATGACGCCAACATTGAAGAGATGAGCAAAGGAAAGGCAGCTGCTTGGGAGAGAGGCCAAGTCAGAAAAGGAATGACATTATCTGCAGGATTCAGCAGCACCTCGCTGGCACACAGTAGGCAGGCAGAAGCCAGACAACAAGGCACCCTGGGGAGAAGGAGGCAGTGGATGCATCTACTATAGGAACTTCTCAGGGTGTATGATGTCAGAGGAGAGAGAACCAGAGAGATCTCCTGATGTGACGATGACAGTGATGCTTTGGGGTTGCTGGGTCCATTGCTGTTCATTTTGTTTTAATAAGAGACATCCATTTAAGTGGTTACAGGAAGGAACCAGTAAGAGGGGAGACAAGATTGAAAGTACAGGAAAGAGAGCAATAAACATATCCTGAGTAGGGAGGAGCACATAGGCACCAGAGAACAGGGGGAGGGAATGCCCTTAGAGAAAAGATGCCTCCTTGTTTTGCACCCAGGTCTTAATTGATAAAGGTGACTGAGGGACAGCCCTGGGGAGTGACTGTACTGTAAGTTTAACATTGCTCACAGTTCCTCCAGAAACAAGAGGCACGACCCACAGAAAGAACCCCAGGTTTTGGTCAGGAGGCAGAAGACCGGAGTGTGGGCAGCACTCAGGCCACAGCCTTTACTGAGGTTTCTGTGGGAAAGACGAGGCAGGGCAAAGTCTAGGATTGGCTAGTTTTAATCATTTGGGCAGGCTTTGGGGTATAGGAGTGTTGTCTAGTTGCTTGGTACCTGGCCCTCAGAAGATTAAAGTGGAGCAATAGTGTCTCTGGTGGCAGGGGTCCCCAACCCCCAGGTCATGGACTGGTAGTCACAGGTCCTTGTCCTGTTAGGAACTGAGCCTCACAGCAGGAGGTGAGTAGTGGGGCAGCAAGGGAAGTTTGGGCTGTGTTTACAGCCCCTCCTTATCACTTGCATTTCTGCCTGAGCTCTGCCTCCTATCCGATCAGTGATGGCATTAGATTCTCTTAGGAACATGTACCCTAGTGTGAGCTGCGCATGCAAGGGATCTAGGTTGCACACTCCTTATGAGAATCAACTGCCTAATGATCTGAGGTGGACCTGAGGCAGGAATGTTAGTGCTCAGGAGCAGCTGCAAATATGGTTTTGCATGATTACTATGTAATAATAATAGAAATAAAGTACACAATAAATGTAATGCATTTGAATTATCCCCAAACCATCCTCCCACCTGGATCATGGAAAAATTGTCTTCCACAGAACTGGTCCCTGGTGCCAAAAAGGTTGGGGAAAGCTGTCTAATGGTATACAAGCAAAACAGGGAGTATGACACCGAATTGGCTACTTTGCATATCACAGGGATCCTTCCAGCTGAGTGCTTCCCTCTGTCTAACACTGGCTAGCACTGGGGAGCAGCCATCTCTCCCCAGCCAGAAAGGCTTTTTAGGGTATTAAAACATCATACTGTGCAGAAAACAAAAACCAAGATGGATACACTCCTGAATTGTAACATGAGTGAGAGGAAGAGAAAAAGAATCTGTGGGGAATGTCAAGTTCTAATGTAGTTTACTTTCTTTGGACTCTATTAAGTAGGAAAACAAGT